>VYZR01011781.1:10692-40204 GCA_013400675.1 Oxylabes madagascariensis | reverse complement strand
TCTCCTGTGGCTATGCTCCTATTCAGTAAGAGATCATACTTGCTAGTTGCAGAGCCTGGATGCCAATCCATGGGATTTAAAACAAACCCAAATCCATGTTTCCTGCAGCTAGATCTAGGTCTGTGGCAATGCTCACAATTGTAAAACTGCCTCCAGGATGTTATTTGGAATACTATTATCGTGAGTCTGGCTGCTTTCCTCATCTTCCTTCATGTGATCCTTCTTCGTGTGGGTTTTCACCTTGTATTTCAGTGGCACTTTCTGAACCACAATGCTACATTCCTCTGAAAGCCCAAGGAAGGAAACAATCACTGCCTGGATTAATCATGCACTTTTCATCCCCAAAGTGCCCCATGGACACTCAGACCCTCCCATGCTCAGCTCACTGGAAAATTATAGAAGTGGATTTTTTTGTGCTAAAGCAGACAACTTTACTGAAACATAAAATATTTCCATCTGTCTAAGGTAAAAAACATTTGTTTTATTAATAATGTACCCTACACATACATTAGAATTCACATCTGATGTGCATACATTCACATCTGTTGTATGAATGGCCCTTCTTAGTTGGTCAGAACACCTAAAGTCTGCAGGACTCTACCCTGGACTGATGGCTGCACTATGCTCATCTTAAACTAGAAAGTGACATAGATATTAACATCATTTGCCTTTAGACGAGGCTAGATTTCCACAGCTCACTTGCTTGGTGTGAGTGTTTAGCCTCATTGCTTCTTTTTATGGACTAAAGTTTGTCTTGTGAGGCTGCTATACAGTTATGATATCCAAAAGTCCCATAATGAGGCCTTAATGTCCAGCAAAGGGAACAGAAAGACTGCCATCATTTTCAGTAGCAGCAAGTTCTTCTGCTCAGCTTTCAATGTATATTCCACCCTTTATTTCAACATGGCCTTGTTTTGTTTCCTTGTGCACTGGAACCAGTGACAATCCTCTATTTGTATTCTGGCACATTACTGCTGGAGATGAGATCATCCATCTAGGTTTTGTGCTATTTTGGAGCTACAGGTTTGGTATTTAATAGGGTCATGCCCTGGTGTGCTTACTCCTCTTACAATAATATTCGATAGAGAGCTGTGTCAAGTTATGGCTTTGCTGGCTGTGTGTGAAGATTCATATGCTGATTGCTTTGACCTGCCTATCTATAGTAAGAGCCTGTAACTGCCCAAGTACTTTTATAGCTTTTAATTTAAGTTACGGTTGTGATTTTATCTTTCTTTTCAGTGAAAGGAAGAGTAGAAATGTTTTGTTTGCCATTTAACTGGAAAAAGTTAATAGTTTAGCTGCATCTCTTTAAGAAAATAGGAAGAAAGGGGAGGTGACATCCTTTCCTTGTGAGGCAGTTTAGGACTATTTTTTTCTAAAGTTAACTCAGACAGTGACGACAAAGAAAACTTGAGCACTGCTGTCACTAGCAGACATAAATTTCTTGGTGGTTAATCATTCATGTGAACTAGCAGGGCAAGTTTTTTAATACAGAGCTTGAATTTAATTTCAATCCGTGCTGTCCGTCATTGTCTCTCTTTAGCGGATTTTTGAGATGACAGCACACACAATGTATCTAAGATTAGATTCTGGCTTTAAATATTTAGAGTCTGAATCACATCTATTTGTACTTCATTCCAAGGTTGAAGTAATGTGGCAGGACACACATTCTGCAGTAGTTAAATCAAAGGAGCGCTGAATTATTCATTTTAACCTTTTAACCAATTCCTCTTTGTGGGCCTGCACTCATGTGCTGCTTGGGGTAAGCTGGGGATTGCCAGCTGGACTGGAGGCTCTGCCCTGCACACAGTGCCCTTGTGCTGGTCTGCCAGCCAAGGCCATTTCCCCACCTTCTGGACTAGCTAAGGGCTGGGATCTGTTTGTGCTAATGGCTCCTGTGGTTTTCTAGGAACTGATTGAGTCTAAGGAATCACAGGCTGGGCTTTGGTTAGCTCCTGTTTAAGTCAAACTGCTTTCTGATAAGTGATTTAAGTTTCATCAGAAGATTTGTTTCATTAGTGATGACCCAATTGGCGTGTCTGAAGCCAAAAAATCTCTGTTAACTATCTGCTGGGAAAGGATGCTAATTTTAGTCTCCTGCCAGCAAGTGGCAAACCCAAAGACAAATAAGTTCACTGTGAAGCCTGAGTCATAAGGCCAGGGAGTGGGTCAGATCTCTGAGCTTTGCCAAACTTTGCATTGCCTTGACAGATGTGTAGCCCTTAAGACCAGGAACTGCTCTGAACACTGGCTGCTGCAAGAGTAACCTGTAGGACACTCTCCTCAGTTGGGATCACTGTGAATGTACCATTTTCTGCCTTGCTGCCATGCAAGGAAGCCATAAGGCAGACTGATCCTCAGGTGGAACAGTCATTAGATGCCTCCAAGATCTCCATCTTTTTTTGATTGCCAAGGATCTGAGGCTGATATGAACTGCACCATGGCCTGGTGCAGGCAGCATTGTTCTACTGAGTTTGCTGCAGCACTGACACAGCAAAACTGTGTCGGTATGGCTGGTCATGCACATGGCACAACAGGGAGACCTCGGTCAAGCATGGTCCTGCTCTCTATGTCCAGTGCTGAGCAGTACAGCTGGCACCAAGAGCCACTGCCATGCCCAGACACCTCTCCAGCACTCTCAGCTCCCAGGTAGGGGTCTAGAGACATGAGTAGCTTACAGGGACAGTTGTTAGGAGCACCCAGATGAAACATAGCTTGTTGAAATACTGGAGTATTTGGAGTACAGAAAGTCAAGGCAATGCAGAACAATGCTAAGAGGAATAAAGAAACCTCAAAGGTCAGAATCAGCTCTGAACTCCAGAGGTATAAAGAGAAGCTAATCTAAAAATCCTGTTAGATTTCACTCTGCAGTTACCAACAGCTCTGGGAAACACTAGTTTGTATGTCAATAACCATATTAGAAAGTCTGTGGTGCATAAGTAGATCATCTGTGAAGTACCTGCACTTTTAAAGCTCTTACCATTGTGGTGCTCCTGCAGAAATGTTGAACAGGAATATGTTAAAATTTTAAGGAAATATGTTTCCTGACCCCTTTCTCTTTTTCTCCTAAAGCTTTGAGACCTTTTTAGCTTCACTGATGAATGGCTGCACCACAGAGGGTATCATATCCATAGTCACACTATGCTCCACAAGAGCCGAATGTTATGGTCATTTTTTTCCAAACTTCCTAGTGACTCTCCTCTGTTTACAAGTTTCTCCACAGAGGCTGATGTAGACATTGTTATTCCAGTAATGTGTAGTTGGGCTTTGTTATGGGCTATCTGCATGAAAAAAAAATCAAACCCAGACATCTACATTCCTTGATAACAAACCCAGATACCTTAATTTTTTGCCACTTCTCCATTATTGTTTTTCCTCGGGTTTGTTTTGTTTTGTTTTTACTACAGGAAATTCCTTTACTGAGAACATTCTAGCCTTGCAATCCAGAGTATTTTATTTCTCCAAATGGAGTTGAATTCTGTTCTCATTAGAACTACTGGGTATTTTGTTTGGATCTAAGATTCAAGAATGTGACACAAACCAGCTATCATATCACACAACCCAGCTATCAGCCATAACACCCATGCCTGTAATGAGAAAATAAATATGCCCAAATTACTAAGCAATAAAGAAGCTGGTGAATGGATAGGATCAGATCCATCTGCATTCCCTTTTCAACATGGTCTTATGTACTAACATAGCAGGAGCTTTGATCTGGTTATTACTATGCTGCAGATGTTGCCCCTGCTCACCCTGGATCTAATGAGGCATATCAGGGGTCCCTAGTCATTGAAATGGACTCTGAATCTCTTCTGCAATCTCTAGGAGATTTACTCTAAAATCAATTATATTTGCTCTAAAATCAATACAGCTAGTGCTTTAACATGATCAGCACAAGAGAGGAAACTGGAGGTTGATGCAGGTGGCTGAGGTAGAGAGAGAAGGGAACCAAGCAGACCATTTATCAGCTTGATACCATTGTCCAAGTGGCTGCTCTGCACATGGAAGGTTAGCAGTCCCTAAGCCTGGCTATTAGACATCAAGATTATCACACGGAATGACTCCTCTCTTCATCCAAAAACCTTGAAATGTTTTACAAACGTTAATTAAACTCTGTGAGGTTGTATCTTGTTCCTGTTGATGCAACAAAAAATGAAAAAATAAAAAATGAAGGCAAAATCAACTTGCCTTAAGTTAGAGCACATGTCAATTCCATGGCTGGGAATAAAACTTGAGATTCCAGATCCTTGGATCCCAGATCTAACCTGCTGGCAGTGCTATGTACAGAAAAATTAAAATTTATCCAGCTAAATTGCTCCATGCTACAATTTTACATGGCTATGGAGAGAAAAAAAAATCAGACAGAAGGTGGAGATAGGAAAAACCAGCCTGGCAAGGGTGATATGTGTTCAAAATCTATTATTCAAAGAAAAACTCCTGTCTGTGCTTAAATATATACAGCTTTTTGTTGACAATAAGTTTTCCCAAGTTGCAGTCTGCAAACTATGGAGATTTAGCATCTATGAAAAGGATATGTGGGACCTGGTTTATAGTGTTTCTCAGCATGGAGGCTGACCCATCCTGTTAATGTGGGTACAATGTAACTCTGCTAGCCTGTAACAAGTTAAAGAGTGTATCTTTGCCACCATCTACACTTGCCTAAAATGTTGAGGACATTCACTTCACCTGTAGGTGAAGTGCGTATTCCCAGAGGACAGCCAGCTGGACATGTAGCACAGAGCTTGCTGCTGCTTAGGGAAGAATGCAGCTCTTCTCTGGCCACATCCACAGCCCCACTGCAGCCCCCAGGACTCTGGCTGCGCTCCTCACTGAGCTGATGTTTAACCTGGGCACCCCTGCCTGAACTGCGGGTGTCACACCTCATTCTACCTCACCAAGCACACAATGGGGCACCAACAGACCCCTGATCCTCACAAACAGGGGTCCTGCGCAGGCCCCAGCTATGAGCAAAGCCCTGCAGGACACACAGTGCCACCTCAGGAAGAGAGCAAAGAACTGCACTGTGCCCCTCTCCGAGACCATTTACAGGGTTCAGGCTCGCTGGGCTGGTGCCAGCTCCAGCTTGCATCGCCCTGACAAAGCTCATCACCATGCACCACAGCCCAGGCTGAGCACTGCCATGCTCCAGGACGTGGTAGCAGGGAAACCTGTGCTCCCTCTCTCAGGACAGTCCCTGTCTCACAGGCCAGCTGAGTGCACCGAACAGAGCTATCCAGGCAGCAAGGCGAGCCTCACCCCAGCTCACAGCACCAAACTGGTGTTTGAGAGTATCAAACTGGTTTTCTCAAGCTGAGTTAAATATTGCCATGGTGCAAAACTGATTATGATTGGATAAATGCTTCCACGCAGACATGGTGACAGGAATGAGTGAAGCTGACTGGTCCTTCTGGATTTGGTTTGGGGGATTTTTTGGGAGGAAAAAGCATCTGGTTGAGCTGAAGGAAACAGAAGATATTATAAAAAATACAACATAAGTGATGAAAAGAATTATATGGTATTTTAAAGCTTTTTCTTTTTCAAATTATGTAAAATGTCATTTAACAGGACCAAAGAAATTTTGATTTTACAGATACATAAATATACATGTAACTATATATGTGAGGAGGGAGTGTTGTATAACTACATTTAACTATACCGCATGCCTTTAATAAAACTTGCCTGTGGAAAACTCTTAGGGATTTTTAATCCAGGCAGCTAACCATAAAGTTTTCTCCTTAACAGTAAATTATGACAATTGCCCAAGGCAATAACATCCGAGTTTTGCTCTCTGCTTTGAATTAAATTGTGGTGATCAATATTAACAGTCTCTGCTCAGATATGGTCACTGCAAAACCAAGAAGAAACTGTCTTTGCCTCTGAATTTTACTGCAAATGTGAACATTTATCAACACTTACTCAAGATATAAATGAGAAAGAGAACAGCCATATCACGAAAGAAAGAGCTTAGTTATAATTTAACCTCCCTGCCATGCATCTAGAATATTTTCCAGAAGCAAATGTAGATAGTGGTATTGCAGGAAAGACAGCAAAATCTATGAATATTTGTGATCAACATAAACCTTGTCCACTCCTAACTGTTCTGGGAGTAACAAGGTATAAAATTCTCTTTGTGTGATCACAGCTTTTTCACACTAACTCTCAGACATACTCACAGCAGCTTTTTGTCTCCAGCTGTCATTGTTTAGAATATAAAAATTGCCTAAGCATCTATTTAAAACAACAATATAACCCAAAGGAGCCAAAATACCCACCCCCTCCAGTGCCATCAGCTGTACTGTATCAGTATGCCTTTCCTTCAGCTGGGTGGTTTTGCTGCACACACGACATAAAGGGACAGCCGCACCATGCTTGGGCTGGCCCAGGACATGTCACTCTTTGCACACCTGGGCTTTCGCTTCCTGGCCTGACTTTGATGTCAACCTAAAGTTCACCTCTGCTGCTTGACAAGAATTATCTCAAAACCTTTTGCTTGGGCTCTTTGATGGGATGCATAAATGCATCTGCAGGGCAAGGCAGAAGAGATGTTTGTCCAAAAGAGCTAGCAAATCTTGGGGGAAATCTTTCAATAAACCATTGGTTAAAAGCAGTAGTTTAGCTGTTCGAATATCAAGTGGTCTTGGAGAGAAGTGAGTCATTCTTCAAAGAGTACACTGAGCCACCAGGAGCAGGAGGAAAAAGGAAATATGAAATTTTAAAGCAGATTTTGTATGACTCAAGTCAAACACATTCATCATTGAAATCAGTACGTGGAGGTTGCTGCACTAATGACCCTTCAGACCTGGGACATGTCACGTTCCTCATCTTCTCTCCTCAGGGATATATTCCTGTAAGAGTAATGCACAAATGTGTGTCCACAGCTCCTCACTGTCACCAGGTAAAAAAGGAGCTTAAAACAAGGAGACAACATGTCCCATGCTCACCACAGGTTTGTCCAAACTGACTATTCCATCATCAGCGTCCCAGCAGGTAGAAACGCAGGTTTGGCAGTATTTTCTCTCTAGGCCCTAAACCTTGAAATGTCCTCTATTTTTTCTAGGTGCTCACTAAAATTCACTTCTCAGTCATAGAAACTGGAGCTTTAGGAAAACACAAAATATCCTGAGTCTTAGGATGCAGTCTGATGTGACAAGCTTGATCTCCAGCTCAGAGGAACAGAATGGCTTCATTTTTTGCTCTCCCCTTTGCAATCTCATGTTCCCTTCTCAGCCAAGAGAAGAACGAAAGCTTTTGCCATGTACTGCCACACTACGGAATGCCCAGAAACAAAGAAACCTACAGGCATTCTTGGATTCATTTCTTCTTCTCAATGTTTTAATGAGTAATTAAGCAATAATGATAGAAAAGAGATCACAAGTTCTTCCACTGTCTTATACCCTAAAACCACCAGGTTCTGCTTCAGGAATTTTCTTCCAAACTTAATCGCTTCATCAGCTCCATTTGTAGATTTCCATGATTTCTAGTAAAACCTTGCACCCTTTAACTGAACTTCTGGAGGTGAATTGTTCTCCCATTTTTGATTTTGACTTCTCCCTTGCTGCCTCAACAACTGCTTCTCTCTTTTAACACCCGTCATCTTTTCATCTTCACCCACCCAATCACCTACACAGCCCACCTACACTCACATGAAGTCTTTTTACCTCCTGCAGCCTTATTAGCTTATACCTTCCGGACCTACTAGCCAATCATTTCATTAGATCATGTAAAAATTCATATTGGAAAGCACTTCAGGAAGGCATTACCTCTCTCTGCTTAGAAGCTGTTGGAGCTCACCTCAAGTAGTGTGCCTCGTCTGTTTGTCCCAATGAGTACAAGAGAAATACCTATCAACCGGAACATGTTCAGTGTAGGGCCATGGTGTCAGCTGTGTGCTGGAGCACTTACCCTGAGAGGGGAGTCTGAGGGACATGCCCAGCCTTCAGACAGTCCCCACTACCTAACAAGAAGTCATTTGAAGCACAGAGCCAGACTCTTCATGGTGTGGCATGACAGAAAGGCAACAGGCATTAGAGGCATAGGCCAACACCCATTTCATGAACTCCCAGATGAGCCTATGGCCAGAAGAACAATACCATTTTGTTTGGATGGCACTCCCTAGCCTGCACTGTTTAGAAAATAAAAAGATCTCTTTTTAAGACTATAGAGCTATACATATTAATGTCAAAATATCTAACACACTACATCAGTCACTCAAACCCCTCCCCCAGTCAGTAAGAGCATCAAAGACTCAGTTTTCTCTGTTGTTAGGTATATTGTTTGCAGCAACACAGAAGATCACAGAGAGAGTTAAAAGGATATTTGCCATCTCTCATTATCAATGTCAAAACTGTCTCTTGGGTAAAAGGCCCTTTGAGTAAAATTCTCCATCTGGAAGGTCTAAAAGTCTGAGGTTTTTTCCCTAAAGTTTTTGGTGTCTGATTTCTATGGGATAGCGGGGGCAGAGGACTATATCTGTACATCAGTTTCTTATTTGGAGGCAGGCTATGTTTTGCAAATCTTGTTTTCCTCTGTTTTACAAATGGGCAGTCACTAGTCATTCACTCTATGTTGTTTATAATTTTCTGTTCTTTCAGAGTAATTTTCAAAACACTTTGATTTTCTTTTCAGCTGTGAAAGAATAATCCAAAACCAAACATGTTATTCTTTGAAATTAACTCACTAAAGCTGGTTTCCCTATAAATTTGACTGAAGTGGATGATTAAGAAGTCTTCTCTATAAATAATACTTCATGCAATACAGCTGTAATGAGACTACAGGCTGATTATTTAAATGGATGAACATTTTTATTTACTGCAAAATCACTTCTGGCCCTATATTTAATACTTAATGAGATTTTGAAATTACAGTAGTGGTTTCACATATTGTT
The DNA here is from genome assembly GCA_013400675.1 of Oxylabes madagascariensis. Classification (NCBI taxonomy): domain Eukaryota; kingdom Metazoa; phylum Chordata; class Aves; order Passeriformes; family Timaliidae; genus Oxylabes; species Oxylabes madagascariensis. The sequence continues at coordinate 31,320 of VYZR01011781.1, read as the reverse complement.
AGGGAGGTCAACTCCAAAACTGGTTACTTCAGTCCTCAAAGTTGACTCTGGCCTTCATGTGCCCCTAGGGTACCAATTAAATTTAAAGGATGAGCTTTACTAAGAACCTGAACTTGGGAGTTAGCTTCCATATACGGCCTATTTTCAGGCCCTGCACAGAGCAGATGCAAGATTATTTGGCCCTAGTGGACTTCTGAAGTCCTTTAGAGAACTTCTAAATCTCTCTAGCAGAAATTGAAGAGGTGTTGTATATGCTGTGTCTTTTTCAAAAAACGGATATTGTTTTAAGTTATACTGCAACTCTTTTTGACATGTTTCTCTGAGGTCTGGTAAAATAGTTCTTCAATTGTCTATTATTCTGAATTGTTACAAAGGACCTCTAGGATGAGCGCCTGTGTGATCTAGGATCTAAAGGCAGGTTACTCATTCAAGTACAGCCAGATATCTCTACAGAGGCGAATTATTAGGGGATATTAGTTTGAACCTGCACCATGCCTGAGCCACCCTGTCCTCCTTCTCGGCACTGCTGGCTTGCTGTGGCAATAGACTGTGAAATAAAGTGTAGCCTAAGATACATGTGCAACATATGTGTACAAGGTGGATGTGTCCAGAAACACTTTCATTGTTTGCCTCCAGACTCAGGTACCTTCAAGGCTGGCAGGCAATTGTGGTTTGAATGCTTTGCATTAGAGAACAGTCAAAGAGAAAGAAAATTGCCTGGCAGTACAAGAGGATTGAGAATGAGATTTTTGCTGGATTTTCAAATAATGACAGCAGTGAACAATTATGAAACCCACAAGGGAACTGTGTAAAGATCCTTATTAGTTCCAATAGGTGGTTCTCACAGTGGTGGTGTCTGCTGTTCTTTTTTAGAGAGGGATGCAACCAAACTGGAATGGAGAAGGAAAGCCCTTCCTAGCAGATCATTTTAAGCCTTCCTGATTTATCAGAGGAGTGTGAAGCCTTTAGACAGGCACCTTTTCCTTGACTGTCATATTACAGAATCAGAGGCCCATCAGAAAAATCCAACTCAGAAAGGAACTTCCTCACATTTCCATGGTTTTTTACTTTGTTTTGTACAGATGTCTACTTCTCCTGCCAAATTCTGCAGCTTAGTGCATGTGAGACAGAAAATATGATCTGGATCTGAGAGAGCTGTATTCTACAGTACTTAGCTGAAGGGGTAACTGGAGTATTTTAGAGACCAAAAAGTCCTACATGACACAAGTCTGTTGTGAAGGAAAATAGAACTTGACAGACTTCTAAGTGGAACTGATTTTTTACAGTAAATGGAACAGTGTGTACACTGGAATAGGCTACCTAGAAAGGCTGTGGATACCCCATCACGAGTGATCAAGGTCAGGTTGGGTTGTGCCTGAAGCAACCTGATCTAGGAAAAGATATCACTGCCCACAGCAGGGGAGGTTGGACTGGACAATCTTCAAAGGTCCCTTGCGACCCAAACCATTTCATCAGTCCATTCACATCAGTCTGTGATTTATGAAAAAGTATTTCAACCTCCCAGGTAACATGCCAGAGAGCTCTCAATAAAAATCATCCATGTTCATTTCCTGAGTATTAACTGGTCCAGAGTATAAATGTACTGAATGTACCTGTCTGTGTATGGAGGACAGGAGAAGTGGAAAGGGGAGAAAGGTGAGCTGGGAGGCATCTTGCTTTTTTATTCTGTTGGGAGTCCACTCTGGCTTTCCTGAACACAAACTAGAGAGAGTCCCATAAAAGCAAGAGATAACAATTGCTGCCTCTGTTTCTGGTGCGACTCTCTGCTGCAGAATGACAGATGCATGCATAAGCTTACCAGATACAGATGTATACAAGCATCAGGTTGTTTAAAGTTCTTCTTTTACTTGCCTTTTTGGCCCAAGAGTTAGAATAACATTGGAAAGGATTCAAGCTTAGTCAGCTGAACCAGACTTCCACTGAAGACATAAACAACCAGGTAAGAAAAGAGAAAAAAAGAAGACAAGGAAGTTGAAAAACGGATATTTAGAAATGACACAGTGGATGTGATGTGGCCAGATTCTGGCTGCCTGAGCAGGTGAAAACTTTGGGCTTCTGAGGGCACAGGGTTGTCACTGTGGGTTCCCACAGCCCTAAAGGTGGGAATGTGGCAATCACCACAGTAAAGCTTGCTCCTTTCAGTCCATCTGCTTTCCTGTCATTGATATTTACAGCCCCACAAATGTGTATAGGCCCAGCTGCCCATGCTTTCATTAGACTCAGCAGGCAGCACATAACATTTTGTTCATTAATTCCCAATTGTATATTTGTATTATTTATCAAACACAGCCTTTGGGGGATAGTAAAGAGAATCCTGGGGTTTGCTAATCTCACTTTTTTTCTTTAACACTTTCTTTACTTATTATGAACAGTTTTGGGTAATGGCTCGACTCTGATTTTTTTGTTCTATTTTAAAGTCTTAAAATAAAAAACTCTCATCATTGAGCCCTCACCTTCTATAAATCTTTCTTGCAGTTAGCAAAAAGAACCAGAATACAGTTTGCTAAAGAAGTATTGCTATATTTCTCTATGTTAAACCATCAGTGCCATTTGCACTCATTCCTGTACCAAGAGCATCCACTTACCTCTTTCTGTGAACTTCTCTTTCTTAACTTCCTTCTGAAATCAGTAAATACCAATTTTCATCATGCAACCTTAAAAAGATTTAAAAGACAGGAATGTAGGAAACTCTTGTCAACATGGTTGTAGGGAAATAACTCTTGTCAAATACCTGATTTACTTATAAAATTATGTTACAACTTTGATTAAGTGTGTCGTAGCTCCACAAATATCTTTGACTTCTATAGATCTGTTAAATTAATACAACATTACACTAATCTAAAAATTCCTGCTATATAACATAAATGCAATAAGGTAGAAAGCAAATTCTGGGAAACATCATTGCCAATGGAGGAGCATCAGCAAAAAAGTTTCACTACTCATTTTGTTTTCAAAAGTGATGAAGGAAGAAATTGTAATTCCAGGGACAACGACTGAAAATGCATCAAACAGTAATAAAGGACAGAGCAGACAAAAACTTCTGACTGCCTGGTAACCTGAGTAACCCATTCAAAAAATTGGTATAGCCAAAGGATATTCTTCCTTTTTAGAAAGATGAAGGGAAGTCTAGACCCACTGAGTAAGGGAAAGGATATAAGAAAAGACTGATGGTACAATAGACCAAAAGTGTAACAACAAAACCCAGGTAAGGAAAGTTTGAACAGGATTAATAAACTGATTAAGTGCTATAGGTACTGGTGAATGAAGACTGAACCTCTGTGGGGTTTGGAGCCTATTTTTAAAAAGAATGTTGACAAACAGAAAAAGATAAAGCAACTAAATTATTTCAGAGCTGGAATGGAAAAGATAAGAAGCCTCGTCTCTTTTAGGTGACCAAAATGATGACCGAAGAATGGCTAGGCAAGCATTTCAAAGGAAGAAACTACTGAGTTTTTAATTCTAGCAGTCAAAACCTATCAAGAATCAGTGGTGAAAGACAGAAAAGGAAGGAAAATAGAAGGGGGAAGAGGAGAAAAAACAGGAGGGATGAAGGGAGGAACAAGGGACAGGAGGCAGTAAGGTAGGCAAATCATAGAACCACGTTTTAAAAAGCCAATGGTTAAACATTGAAACAAATTACCAAATGAAAAGGTTTACTCTTCATCATTTGGGTTTCCAGATTAAGTCTATATGGTTTCTCAAACATGGCTTTTAATGGAAAACAAAATATATATTCATAAAGAAACAATTAACACTGCAATATAGAGTATCCTTAACCACCTGTGACATATGGGAAGCTACCTCAAATGGTCTAACCTCTCCTGTCCTGTAAGGTATAATACCAACAAACCATTTCTGGAAGTATCAATGGTTAAGCAAAATTTGCTCAAAACCTTGTATTAAGCATTATTTTCTCCTAAATTTTGCCATACATAAGCTGTACAAAAAAAAAACACCTGTGTGAACTAAGGACATGCTTCATGGTTCCTTTTTTTTGCAGTAACAATGCATGGCAAAAATTATCTGGTGTTTTCTTTGAGATGAAATGCTGAGGAAGCTTGTTGCCTTTATGGTCTAGGGCAGAAGTTCGAAATATGACACAGGAAAACTATCTCTGTTGGCCATAAAACATTTATGTTTTATGTTATCTGCAATAACTAATTCGAGAAAGGGGAGGAAATGCCAGACAGGCAAAGGACGACTAGGGAACAAAAACTGTGAGAAATAGCTGAGGTGAGTCCAAATGTCTTTATCATGACCCATGAGTTGACTCACTTTGTTATTCCTGTTTTCCCCAACGACTGTCTTGCTGAGGGTGGGGGCCAAGCAGCTGGTTGGGAGTTTTGACCATTATGGTATCAAGCATCAGAAGGGAACCTGAGGAGCAGCTCTGTATCATGGCAAGGTCAAGTCACATCCTTTTTCTCCTTGTTCTTTCCTGAGAGGCACAGCAGAACATGCAGTGTACAGTCTCTTTTGCAACATGCAGATGAGAGGATACAGTTGGGTCAAGACACAAACTAAACTGCTGGCCAGGGCCAAGAAATACTCACCCACATAATTCTAGGCTGTGATTCAGACATTCACATACTACTCCCAAGAGGCAAATTGTGTGAGCTGACCCATTTTGGTAGATAAGAGTTTAATGGCATGGACATAGCCTCTTCCATACCAGTTAACCTCAGTGTCAGAGGCCAAGCCTGCACACACTGACTTTGCGATCAATGATGCACCCACGCTGTCCTCAGGCTTTAGTCCAGGTGAACAAACATATCTTTGCATTTATACGGTTAATAAAGTGTTGGGGGTTAGACTTGGGGTTTTTTTCCTTATAGATTTTTTTTCCCATAAGTTGCCAGGAAACTAACTACTGGGTACTTGTGGGTACTTGTAGGTACTTAAGAAGAACGAAGGGGCCAAAGGAGATTTGTAGCACCTGGCTACACCTCTTTTTGTCTCTGGGTGTTTCTCTCGGAGCGGGGAGATAACGCGAGTTTTGGGGCAGGAAAAGGACAGTGCTGGGGGCAGCTTCGCTCTCTTGCTCTCAGCATCGGAGAGAGGATGGCCAGGCTGCTGCTTGCTGCAGGAAGGGGTTCCGGCCCTGAGAAAATCTACCATCATCTGCTCGTGTGCACAGGAATTCTGAGCTCACCTCCTCCTGCCCTGCTGGGCCAGCCCTGTCCCACTGCAGCTTCTTCCGCACTGCTTTGAGGCTTTTTGCTACGCTGTATCCCCGCACTGTCCTGCCGGGACATCCCTGCCATTCCAGCTACCACTGGCGGAGCTTCTGATACATCTCATCCACCAGCCCGGGATTTTCCACTGTTCCAGCTTGGTGCTCTCAGAGCCCTGCACCAAGATCAGACTGCCCCAGGCTTTGTGAAACCTCCCCTCGAGGTTCCTGGTTTTATCATTAATGTTGTAGTTGTTGTTTGTTTGCCTTGTACATACTAGTAAAGAGCTGTTATTCCTATCCCCATATCTTTGCCTGGGAGCCCAGTTAATATTCAAAATTTTAATAATTCGGAGGGAGGGGGTCTGAATTCTCCAGTTGCAAGGGAGGTCCTGCCCTCCCTAGCACATACCTGTCTTCTCTAACCAAGACATAAAGTTAGCCACATCCTCACCTGGCATTAACCAACATCTTCAGCACCTATTCCTTGGAATTGACCCTGTCTTAAATTTTAATGTTCTTGAGCAAAAAGTATTTTCCATTTTTTAAAGCACTGCATATTATTCTTGTCAATTTCATTAAGTTATTTAATTATCAACTTGAAATCTCTCTATTTTCAGAGTAAACATTTGATTTATTATAATTATGCCAAATAAAAATTAGTGCATGTATTTGTGGTATATAATTTTAAATGCTGCAATGCCTTGAGACCTTGAGAAAGACCATATGTGTTTGCTTTAAAAGACACTTCTGGTGTGGATAAAATTTAAATGAACAGTGCATGCCAATAAGTAGTTGTAAGTAAATAAAAGAGAGTTCTCTACTCATAAGAGCTAATATTTATTATTGCTATTCATTATTGCTATTAATTGTTGCTATCACCATTCCTGGAGCCAAAAGTTACAAAAGTAGATTTCCTAATTTGACTTATTCATGAATAAATAAAAAAGAATCCAAATGAATTTATTTTCTCCAAATGAATAAAGTCAAGTTTTTTCCCACCTTCCATACTTCTCCCAGCTGAGCAGTTTATTGTACTACCAATGGAATGCAACAGATTGTGAAGGAGTCAAGGAGACATTTGAAAATAGATTTGTTCAGCCATACACTCCAAACAGCACATCTGTTATTGACAGAGTGAAAACAGAGTTTGCAAGGAGTTAGCACTAAATGTAATTCAGACTCAAGAAAAGAATTCTTGCCTAGATTTTACTTTCTTATTTTACTTTGGTAAAATTGTGTCTGCTTCACTACAATTGCCATAAGTATACACAGAAGGCCTATTTTAAAGGCACCTAGGCAATGAAAGACCCCATTCAAAATCATATATTACAGTTCATTCCACATCATGCTTGTGACATCTTCACAAATGTGAAAAATCTTGTTAAGGGAACAGAGAAATTGCAGTAAGAAGAGCTCAAACTGTTGGGCAATTAAGGTTATCAAGTCTCAGTGGACATGCCTTATTTTTTCACCTGGAAATGTTACATTACAAGAAACTGATCTTTTTAGCTCTTCTCTGATTTCTAGAGAGTTCAGCATTCTGTGCAGCCAGTGTGTAAATTATTTTGATGCAATCTGGGTATCTAAGGACCCTTTCTGTATGCATCCAAGAAATTTCTTGAAAGTGCTACAGCATTTGTGGGAAATGTCAGAATCCAAGCTATTCATAACAGCAGTAATTTGACTTCTGGAATGTAGTCCTAATTCATATCGCCTAATTCATATCACGCTATCTAAAAGTTTCTCTACAGTGTTTACTTTTCTATGTCCCTCTACAACTGGGAGGGAGGACAGGGCATGTCCAGATGGGTGACAGAGATTCACAGTGATATGACAAGGTATTAGGTTAGACTCGACAATAGTTTCTGCACAGCTCAAGTTAGGTAAAAAGATTTGCAGCTTTTGCATATAGCTGTTTTTCCACTCCGGACATTCACATTCCACATATTTTACATTTGTATTTTTTGCACAGACCCTTCTGCTTCCAGAATGCAGTCTTCTCTGAATATGCACCCAGGTATTCAATATATTTTCCTGATCAGTGCAGAAAGCACATTTCTTGCCGAGGTCTTCTTGGCTGAACACCCAAAACTGCACTGAGTTGGATTGGTCCTATCCCCATTACTGGAGCTATAGCTTTCTTTTGTTTACTGTATGGCATTTTTGAGAGGAGGAACCCCTAAGTTATGTTTAGGTGTTCAGCAACCTGCTAATGGAAGGCAGAGCTTTTGTCTCTAACCTAAGCAGCCATCGTAGTTTATTACCAGCCGATGGCAGGATCCTGTTACCCACCATCATTTTCCAAGTGTACAGTCAAACACAGAACTACAACAAACACCTGTGAAAGAAAGCTGAATACAGACAGTTTGGAATGTTTTGTCCTCCCACAAAACTACAACTGACTGTGAGTACCTGCACAGCTGCCTGTAGAAGGTTGCTCTGCTTCTGTGGATCAGACAAGGGACTTAAATTACCTGTTTTGCTCTTTCCAGGAGAATCAAATTTGCCCATAATTCCCAGACCAGTATTGGCCTAGCAGAGATCTGCTAAAATGACCTGTTAAGACCTGTAGAAGGCTTTTTTTTTTTATTAAAAAAATTAGATTTCTTTAAAATGGAAATTAATTGAAACCACAGCCAGCCTTCAAAGAGAAAGCAGGGTAATTACACTGCTACAAGGCAGTAGTTGAGTTACTGGTGTAAAGGAATACTCATACATGTAACTATCCCAAAGGAAAGGTTATTAAGGCTATATGTGATACAGATGCTATTGCTTCCCAGGTTGACTGCATTCTCCTTTCATATAAATAGTTTTCTCGTGTTCCCATTTCTACTGACTTTTTTACATCCGGATTTTTAGTCACTTCAGAAATTAATCACCTGTAAGTCTTAATACAAGTCCCAGGGTGAGGAGATGGAGAAAGAGACTTTCTAGAGCACAAATGCCCCGATCTTGTGATCAAGAACATTCTTCCTTCCCGCAGCTAAATTTTATTTAAAACTGACAATTAAACTGATATTGTGATGTCTTTCCTAACCTTAAGTATCCTTTGCTCCCAGTGCACAAATTGAAAGTTTCACAATAGCAATGTTCCTGCCGTGTCTCTGGTGTGGCATTTCCAGTCTTGGATGCACTACTGTCAGGTAAACAACTACCACCTGCTTTCTTCCGTAATGTGTTCACAGAGGCTTGTAGTTCTTTTCTCTACTACTTACCATACACAAACACAAACACAAACACAAACACACACACACACACACACACACACACACATATAGGGATTACAGCCATGGGAAAATACCCTTGGTAGAACAAAATATCTTAGACCAAGAAATACTAGGGACAAAAAGGGTCAGGATATCACATTTTCTCCATCTGGAAAACTTGTGTCTATGCATTGCAATATCCTGATTTTCTCCAAACTGCTGTATTTTATTTTCAGAATGACAAAATTTACAACAAAATACAGGAAAAGAGCTATTATGTCTCCCCAGAAAGAAAAAAAAAAAACAACAAAAAAACAAAATACAGAATAAGATACCCTCAGTGTAGATTTTAAACTTCTTCTGCAAAGTTTTTTAATGTTGTCTGCAGTTTGACTTTCTAGATCAATAAAAATCATTCTGTTCTCTATTCTGTTTTCTTTGGCAGGAGTGGGGGGAATCTCATGTAAATGTTTATCATGTGCTCAGGCAGAAAGTAAAGACATCTCAGCACAATTCTTGTGGGGATGGTTTCATCATATGAACAACCTGAATCAGTCTCAACACTGTTGAAAGCTGAAAAGATTTTTTCTCTCCACTTGCCATGTTACTTCCTTTCTGCTTTGCTTCTTCCCCCTCTTCTCAATCTCTCTCCTTCCCCTTTCTCTGGCTCTGAGGTTCATCTGAGTGTCAGGTTTTTGTGGCCTGTTTTCATGTCCTTGTATCAACTGTAAGATAAGCTATCATTTATTCCACATTGGGCAATACTATATCACCTATTTTATCAGTTACAAAGCACTCAGTGCTGGCCTGTTAGGTAGGCAAATCACTCTGTCATCTTAGAATACTTACTGCTTTATTTCCTTTTCTCTCTGTTTAAATGCCACATTGGTAAGAGTGCTTTCAGTGCACACTTCAGTGCTTGCCTCAGCACAGAACTCACTGCAACAGCAGGACCATGATAACTTCACCAGGGCAACTAAATCAGGAACATGGCTTCCACTGCTAAAAATACAATCAATAGAGAGAAAAGCAGGCATATCCAAAGAGAGATTCAACTATCTGACCTGTCCTGCAAATCCTTCCTCTTTTGTCACAGCAGGGACCCATACCAGCTCTATTCCTATGAGACGTTTACATCAAGCTCCAAAGTTCACTAGGACCAATCTTATCATGTACCTCCAATAAGAGGAAACATATGTGGAGGGTGAAAACCAGCACATAGTAGCTGGCAATCTGATTTTGCCACTGCTATGCCTGGGCTATCAACTTTACACCTGAAGTGCTCCTGTTTCAGTTTCTCAACTATTTGAAACTGATTTGGTGGGAAGGAATACATCTTAAATGTCCAGATCAGCAGAGCCTGGGCCTTTTTATTAATAATGGAAGAGAATATATGAAAAAACTACTGGCTTTCAGATGTCTCTACAGAGCACTGATGTCAGACCAGCTCACGCTGCTGACCTATACACCATCTAGAACCTTCTGTTTTGGTGAGGATTTTCTTAGGAGAGGAAAAGCGTAACATGCATGTTGCAACATTGTATAGCTTCATCAGCCAAGCTGGGCATGACAGAGCAGATGCAGAGATATAAATCACTATGTCCAGAGGGCATGTGTCAGGGTGATACGCAAACCACAGCTAGTTCCTCTTGCATTGCAGATGAACCCTGAGTCATGTACGGGGCAAGAGCTGTATCCCCAAACAACCCGTGATAATGCATTGGTGGTTGGGCTTGCAGACCAGGTTGTGTTTTTAGACACAAACAAAAACCTTTTCCTGAAGCTGAAGGAAAACTGCAAACAAGTGGTTTTATTTCTCCCATTTTTCAGGCTGCAAACACTGATTTGTGTTTGTTGTTGGTAAAGACTGCTGTGAGGACACATAAAACCGGAACTGGAAGATCTAACACTTTCCATGCTGGCTAGAGTGACCAGAGATCATCCAGGCATGCCAACACAAAAACAGCTCCTTGTTAATGAGGTGAACTGCAATCAAACGTTCATTTTGTGAAAACCTCCAGGCCTAAAAAAAAGCCAAAAAGCAGCACAGTGTTGGTACTGAATAATTCCAGAGCAGGAAGAGCTAGGGAGAAGAGGTACTGCCCAGAGCGAGAGCTGCCTACCAATCCACGAAGACTAATGAAGGCCAACAATACTATCTTTAATTACACCTACCTAAAAGGCTTGTACAGTCAAAATAGGCCATGTGCCTTTTTTCTTTCGTCTTAGCAATAGGTTAAAAGGTGTTTCTTTGCTGCAAGGGACCTCTCTGGCTGTGTTTCCAAAAGCCTAGAAGATCAGGGAGATCACGGAAAAGGATGGTAGGGCTTCATGCTGAGGCCAGATGTGTCACAGAAGCTGTGTGTTGCTTGGACCAGGAGCCCTGGACTCCATATGCAGAAGAAATTGCATCTTAAGTTTTGAAGATGAAGTTCTAAGCTGACAGGCCCACTGCTGCCTAAGTATTTTCTAAAAAACATCTGTTCTTTTTCTGATCGTTGAAAGCACCTCTGCTTTGTGATGCTTTTGTGCAATTGTGCACATTTCCCAGATTCCCTGCCTAGAATTCCCCTCCAGATGAGACAGCAAAAATAGGAGTAGGAGTGAGTGGGCAGATGAGCTGAACTCCAGCCATGCCTCCTCAACTTCCAAATTTGTCTGAATAGTCAAAGTGAGGCAAGGGCCATGACTGTTTCACCATAAAGATATGCTACTCCTGAGTAGCCACTTCTTGCACTGCTTAGGTAGGTGTAATACCAGCTCAGTAATTAGCAACTGCACCCTCAGCAACTGCAGTTGTTTGTTTGATTAAACAGTCCTGAGTCATCAGGATTTTGAACTCTTGCGTCCTGGAGGACATCAGCTCAAACTTATTCAAGGAAATCAACTGATGGTTATAAAGGGTGTTCATAGCAAAGGTGTGCAGAGAAGAGTATGAGCAGGGAACTATTTCCTTAAACAAGTGATAAAGGCACACACCAGGGAAGCAAAGTGATTGGGATGCAGTCCCTACTCCAGTGGCTTTTTTTTGTTGTTTTCTGAGCAAAACCAGTGCAGCAAAACCAAGAGAGATTGCCCTGATCAACCTGTAGCTCAGGATCTAGTTCAGTTTTCTTCTCAAAGGTAGGCAGAAAGGATCTGAACTGATTTCATTCCTTTTCTGACAACTGATGTATATATAAAGGACATCACTACCATTTATCCCATTCTGTGACTTGATTTTATCAGATCTATTCAGAAACAAATCAAAACAAGGTCATAATGTATTCTCATGATTTATTTTGACAAAAACCTGTCCATGCTGGGTAAGTCTCTGTATGCAATCTGGTCCTTTCACCTCAGGAAGGGTAGAAGTTGGAAAGCAGAGATGATAGCAGTGAAGATGATCCAAGACAGCAAACAGTTTCTGTATAAGAGAAAACCAAACAGATGAGGAGTCTTCAGGTAGGAAAAAGACAAATGAGTAAGGCTACAAACAATGAATGGTGCTGAAGAGGTGACGAGGTAATGACTATTCACTCTGTCACACCACACAAAACCTACAGGGCACCCACTCAAATTATTAGGTGTCAAACCAGGAGGAGTGAGCAGGTATTTCTTCACACAGTGCATAATTATATTGTCACAGGCTTCTGTGCAGGCCAAAAGTGTTGATAGAGTCAAAAAGTCAGAGGAATTCAGTGCAGGCTGGTCCACTGGTAAAAATTAATAAAATTTTTAACAGAACAGTAGTTTTAATTCAACCTCTGACTCAGAAAGCAGGGCAGGAGAGATCATTGTTCACATTCTTTGTTCACTATTCTTGTGAACAGAGCATTACCTGTCTCTCAGCATTACTGCTGCAGTGCCATAGTGACATGCAGGCTACCGGGCTAAGTTTTCTGTACAGTGATGTGAAGGTTCTTAGCCTGATGTTAATTTTGTTTTATTTTTTGGCTGAGAAAATCAGGTACTCACACAGCTCGCAGCACAGACATAGGGTGGACAGAGACACAGAAGACACAGGAACCATCCTAACTCTCTGATGTCACTGTCAGGTAAACTGTAATTCCAATGTTTTGAATACCCACGCCCTTAAGCTCTATCTATAAATGCAAAAACATGACATGAAGAGCATTAATTGAGTTCTATCTCTAAAGTTACCATGATAAAAGTATTTATAGTGGAAAAACGAATACAAGACAAGTACCATATCTCACACAGAACAATGATACTTTGCACTTTCTCCTGCTAGGAGATATTTAACTTTCTACAAGTGTGCCACTGTTCCTATGCTGTTTCCTATGTTGTCCCCAATATGTCCTTTCTGAAACATGAAGGAGCAAACTAAGAAGCTTGTTTATTCAAGGATAAACACTGCCATTTCTTTGCATAACATCCTTGTCTGTCTTGAGATGGAATTTGGTCCAACACCCAGCACTGTACAATACCTTACAACATAATCTGGGCTGCTGCCAGAAAACTAATGCCTAAAATCACCTAAGGGAACATCTCAAACTTGTTTAACATTTCTACTAAGATTTCTACTAAGAGAAATCATAAGCTGGGGTAGGTAACATGGGGTCCTGGACTAGTTCTTAGAAGATCTTTTTCTTCTCCATGAAGGAGCATTAGCTAGTTAGTGCTCAAAATGGCTGTTTTGACTCTCATGGACACTATTGCCTCTCAGGCTCTCTACTATGGAACACACTAGTGAAAGTCCATGCCCAAACATAGCAACTCCTGCTCCTCCAAGCCCTCAGTGATGCTCAGGTAGCACTGAAATTTTTACAGAATTGAGACAGAGAACAGTGACCTATGCCAAAAGAAATTATTTCCTGTTATAATGACTTTGACAAATGAAGAGGAAATAAAGTACTTTTTTTAAAAAAAAACTTTGGAGCTCCTCCACAGTTTTCCCTAACCTAACGAATTATAGGAAGTTTTGTGCTCTGACAACATAAGCCCAGGCTACCTCCTATGGAAAACTGAATTCTGTTTCCAAAACAAAAATTTCTCAGAGGAACCTGTCTTTTTCTCTAGGAATGAGACAGTTGCACCTCTAAAAATCTGTCCTATTCAGCATATCTCAATCAGACACCTAAAAAAGATGTAAAAGGTCACTCCAGAAAAATTAAGCAAGATGGAGTTTTAAAGAAACCAATTCTGACAGGTAAAAATGTCACAGTAGACCGCAGATGTACCTTACATGCTTGTGATATGTCTGCCCAGCTACACTAAGGAAAGAGTAACTAAGGAATGAAAAAAAAATTACATGTATCAGTTTAACACACTAATAATTTTCTCACTTTGAAATAAGCATTAGGCATGGAACAACATACCTTTCAAAAGTTACTGTGAAAACAGATACTTGTCATCATGGTATGCTGGAAAAGAAGCTGGAAGAGTAAAGGGAAAGCTTGTTTCATATTCCTGCAAACATTGATTCTCATTAGCTACCTGTTGAAAGTGGCAAAGCTTAGCTTTTCCACAGGTTCTTTCATTTTATCATTTTTTTCTTTTCATGCAGACTCTGATGTCACTCAGCGGCCTAATACAAAAAACGATCTGAACTTTGGAAGAACAAAAAAAAACGAGCACAATCAGGAAGCACGCACTCTCTGCAGGGAAAGTGCAGCAGGACACAGTGCACACCTGGCTGCTTTCTCCAGGAGCAGGGGGGTCATTCCTGGTGAACTCCCTCATCTGAAGATCGCAGCATGATTCACGTGAGGAATGTGATGGTAACTGTTGCTGATCCGAACTTCAAACTGCAATGCAAATTAAAATCTAGTGAACATGCATGCCCGAGGAGGCAGGAGTTTCCTCCCTCCCAGACCCAAGTGAATGATCTTTCTCAGGGTGACCTTTCATCTGGCAGGAAGCTATTTCCCTGCCTATTCCCAAAACTCATCTGATTATTGAGGAAATGTGACAGCACCTCTGCATTGGATTAATTCAGAGGACAATAGTAACTTACTCACTTACTAATTCTGACTAATTCTGGGTTTAAAATCAGAACATTAAGTCGGCCACAACACAGTGTTACATTTCACATCTGGAATGTGTGTTGCAACTGCACTTCAGTCTCCAGGCAATTATTTCAATCCCAAATCCAGTTGTTGTAAATAAATCTAATTAATTAGAATTTTTTTTCCCATGCCTTTACAGAAAAAAACTCAGTATTTCAGTAGAACCATAACCACCACAAGCAGATTCTTGCTGCTGTTCTGCTCAGTTGTCCTAATTTATAAGAAATGTTCTCCAGTTAAACTTCCATCTATTTCCCATCCACACAAACTCAGTTTTATCTCAGATTTCTGACACTAAATCACTTCTATCAGAAAGCTTGCATCATTTCCCTGCAGCCTTAGTTTAATGCTAAGAAAATTAAAACTACTACATTCTGGAACATTTCTACACTGTTATTTTAGGCCCATTTATCATTTTTTCTTTTTTAATGAGCAACACACAGCTTGCAAAAGTATTACAAACACTAAAATAAACTGTGCACGCTTCCCAAATTCCCTGGCTAGAATTCCCCTCCAGATGAGACAGCAAAAATACTGCAAGCTGATAACTATTACCAGTGGACATCGTCATAAACCAGTAGACTAAACAGCTTCTTCCATTCTTAGGAAACTCTTCTGTCTCCTGGCAAACTGAAAAATAAACATTACTAAGATTATACTGCTCAAGTACGGTGATTTCCAGTTAAAAAAAAAACAGAATTTCCAAATTATTTCAAAATTTCTGAATGACATCACACACAACTAAAAGTTAGTTTAAAGCAGGTTAGAAATGCTTTTACTGCAATTTACCGCCTTTTGTAATGCAATTGCAAGACAAAATACCCTGCTGTAGAGTCTATTTACAAAAGAAAAAAAAAAAAAAGAAGAAGGCACACCAGCAGTTTGGTGGCCGAGATTTGAAGTCAATCGCACGGTGTGGGCTTCTTTCAGCCGCGGTACTTCCAGAAGCGTGCCCCGGCAGCCGCTACCCGGGCACCACACGCCACGAGGCCGCGGGGTTTGACCCAAGGGCGCCAGGGCCCGCAGCAAGCCCTGAGGCGCTGCCCCAGCGAGAAAGCTCTGCCTGGAAATGTCCGGGCACCCTCCTTTATTTGTCAAAATAACACTCGTGTCGAAATAAACAGGGACTCTTTGGGCGAGCGTAGCGGCGCGGCCAAGGCCGGCCCGGGCCGCGCGGTCCCCGCTCTCCCGCCGGGCGGCACCGGGCAGCCCCTCCGGCTGGCGGCGAGCGCCATCTGGCGGCGCGCGGCGCTGCCCGCGCCGTGGCCCCGCGGCCGGCCCCAGGCCTCCGGAGGCGGCCGAGCAGTTCCGGGGCTGCAGGGCCCGACCCGAGCCGCCCATTGGGCAGCAGCAGCAAACCGCCTCTTTTTAAGGGGCTTTAATGGCCGGGGTCTTCGGTTCCCACAACGCCTCTAGTGACCCGGAGTCTCTCGGAGAAGGCTTTCCTTTTGTGTTCCCCATTTCTGCGCTGCTTCCAGAGGGAGCGCCTAAAATACACGTGCACAGCCCTCAGGCGCCGTGCCAGGAGGCCGTGGCGTCAGTGACATTCCTGTGGGGATGCTTCCCCAGGCCCTCTCTTTAGGAACGGCGGGCCAGCTTCCCCACACGGCTCTGTGACCTCCCGGGCCTGACCATCGCTCAGGGAGTAGTGCCAGCCCGGGTGTAATAAAAGACATCTTGAAGACATTAACTCGTGCATTTTTGCACTGTGTATTAAAAAAAAAAAATTATCTGGGAGATTTCTGCTGCAATTATTGAATGAAACTGCACGTACTTCAGCATCACCCGTGTTGCCAGTAACCCCCAGTCCGGCCACGGCCATTGAGCAGCAAGAGCGAGGTCACATTATCTGTTTCTTTGTGTGACAGGTTAATTCCACAATCCATTATTTTCATGGGCAATAAATTTCACAAGGAAGCTCATCTCTTGGTAACACTGTGAAATATTTCTCCTCGCTTTTGCCTTCACCTAGATGATACGGCTGTTGTGAGTCAAGTGCTGATAACATCCCCCTGTCCTGATCCAGGGCAGTACCAGGGCTAATAAACATTTCTGAGAAAATTTTTCAAACACAATTGCAACCTCCTTCTCACAGCCTATTTTCAGAAGACAAGGCTTCTCTACAAGCTATTTTACAATTCTACTAAGAGCTGTACTCTGAATAACAGACCTGAGTACTTGAACATTGTACAAAGATGTCACATGGTTGGCGATCAATTCAGATGTATAAGCCCAGCACGGCAAAGGGGTGACAAAATTAAGACAGTGTTAATGCCTTGGCAATCCCATTTTATGCAGCAATCCATGTATTAGGAGTATTTTGTCCATATAATTTTTAAGGTATCTGGCAAAACCATTTTTCTTGAACTTACTTGGTAGAATATACATTATCCAGACATTGACTATGATCCGAAAGTGAGAGGCATTTAATTCACAGTTTAAATTTCGATAGACTTATGAGACATTTGTTTAAATATTGTGAGAAAAATTAATTTCCTAGTTTAAAAGCCATGTGTTAAAGACTTGAGCTGTCAAGACTTCAGAAGTCCCATATCTTTGCATTAATTATTAACTCATTGCTTCCCTGTCATTAATTAAAACGGACTGACTTGGACACTTTGTTGCTGGGCAACTATAAGAAAGATCAGCAAACTTTGTATGAATGATGAGGTATTGAATATCCTCAGCCAGGTCTCCTCCATGTTCTTGAATGCAATCCAATGTGGTCAAGTACAGCTTGATGTCTTTTCTTGGACATTTTTTTAACTAAAGCAAATACTTATTGTAATCACGTAAACCTTTTGTTCAAACTCAAAAAAAAAAAAAAAAAAAAAAAAAAGAAAAAGAAAAGGAGAAAAAAAATGGAAAAAAAGAAAAGCAACCAAGCAAGGTTCACATAGGGTGATTCAAAGGGATAATTAGGTAACAGAAATAGTAGTGTTGACATAATAACATTACTTCTAAAACAAATATAATTACTCTCTCTCTTGCAGTATTAACTGAAAATCACAAAGAGCTGTGCGAATAACAATTGAGTGAATAACAGAAGGAAAGAGTATTTCTTTCAGAAAGGTGCAAACTGGAGTATTTTTCTACTTATTTTGTCCACCTAGCTGGTAGTACAGACTGATCCTTTTGCATTCTATACCATGCATAGTGCTATTCTACACCATGCATAGTGCTATTCTACTTCAAAACTGAGCACTTAAAGGGATTAGTGTTTGTTGATTGCTTTCATGAGATAATATAGTCTTGTTCTCCTCTATGCTTTTTACCCATAATCTTTTATTTCCAAGGAGAAAATTCTGATTAGCCATATGCTTTGAATAGCAGAATTATTTCCTAGAGTGTGACAATTGTGTAATCATTCAAAAAAGCCAGTGAACAAGCCAGTACAAATTTATCCCCAGCATAACAATTCTCATTCAATTGAAATGAAAACAGTCAAAAATCCACAGTAGAGTTAAATTCCCTTGGGGGTTCAACAAGTGAAACCTCTCAGGCTGGAAATACCTGTTTTGATTTCTTAACCAGATTAATGCATCAGTCTTACAGAATATGCTGTGTGTTAAAATACAGCAACATAGACAGAGACCAATGAAACCAGTTCACAAACCGGCTGAAATTGCTTTAGTGAACATAAAGCAGAATTAACATTGTAGCTCATATAGGCATCTGGGCTTAGAAATAAATTATGAAAGTCATATTTCTAATAACTTTTTTTTCAGAGATGAGCCAAACTTTTAATGGTTTAAATTAGAACAGAAAATACACGTGACTTTTCATAGAGACATGAGGAGGCCAGAGGAGCACTGAAGTCAGAAAAAGCAGTGATGATACAATTTCTGTTACCTGGTAGTTTATGCAATGACAAAGTCATGGCCAGAATGGCTTTAATTTAATGACTGGTTAGAAGATCAAGAATGCACAATATACCCTAGAGCACTCCTACACCACAGCTGAGATGAAGACTCTATGGCTCTACCTGGAATACAGCCCAACATTAACTTCTGCTTTCTTTGAAGAACTCTGAAAAATGTGAAAGAACTTCCAGAATGACTTAAAAGAATTATATAAAGCCCAAGGAACCTAATAACAGAACTTCAAACTACTTAATTTGTTGAAGAGGAAGCTCAGAGTTGATTCAATTGAATATCTGTGTAGAATATTTCTAATAGTCAAAGGACAGGAAGATTCTTTAGCTGGAAACTCAGCCAAATAAAATGAGAACAGAAATAGAACCACATTATTCACAGTGAGCATAATTAACTCCTGGAATTATCTGCTCAGGAAGCAGGTGTTTTCTCCATCATTCTTAGTCTATCTGGGGCAGGTATGAGCTTTGCACAATAGTGTTTGGAAAGAGACATACTGAAACCTGCTGAAAAACATTGCTGCAGCCTGTCCAAACATTGAAACTGCCAGCTTGCCCAGATGCAACAAGAAAAGCTTGCGATTCAGCATGAAGTGCCTGCTGCTGCCTACCATTACTGACACCAGTAGGCTGTGTAGAAGCTATTTCAAATCTTCCCGTGGTTGACACAGCAGCTGGGAGGAGTAAGAAGAATGTGTCATTTTGATCTAAAGGTTCCAGTACTCAGCCACAGGACCAAGTAGGATCACAGGTACTCTAAGAGCCAACCTCAGCAGCCCCTTTGGACCTCCTCTTTCCCATCACAGGAGGTTCGACCTCCCAGCTAGCATGACCCTGATGCCAGCCACATGGCGTGATTCTACCTCAGGAACCACACTTGAGTTGCCTGCATGCCTTACCAGGCTCAGGAGTCATGCTCTGACAGCCCTCTCAATGTAAACCTAAAGTTAAACCCTCTCCATGTTACTCAGATAAGGAGAGGACATCCTGTGAACACCTAGTTGGACAAAGAGGCAGTGTGTGGGAAGGGGAGATGGGGAAGAAGGTTGCTTTGAATATGTGGTGTTGTGATGCTTGAGAGGTATTGCTGTCGGGAGTTCTGTAATGAGATAGGAAACATCTGCGACTGCAGTAGTGGGCAGATGAGTTAACACTCTGTGCCTGCACCTAAATGACCAACACATAAATCATCACCACCAGGGTGCAAAGGCAGGAACGTGGAGAGAAAAGACCAGGAGAGCCAGAGACCTTCTAAAGGAACTTCCTGCCAGGCATAGAGGAAATAAAAGGCTGTTTAAATATCTCTCCTGAGCTCAGAAAGCATAGAAGGTGCTTAAAATATTCTGGTGAGACTGTGAATAATTCTTGGATTTACACAGAATGACTCAGACCTGAACAACAGTGTCAGCAAAGCTGTGGGACTCAACAGGACCAGCTCACAGCCCCAGAACAATACCTACCTGGGAAACCAGCACAGCTCCCTGGGTGAGCGAGGTGTGACTGTAAAATATGAGTTGGTTGCATTTTACAAAGTTTTCTAATTGAAATTTCAGTGCAAAGGAGATATTCAACAAGGAAACCTCAACAAAACTATTAACATTTGGTGAGTCTATGAATATGATGACGTGTATGAGAACATATTAATTAAATATTAATTGAATCATACAAGGCTGTATTGTTTGTATATTCTGCATAAAATAATCTCCTTTGCAGAGGGGGGAAGCTTATGTTCTTGTTAACAAGAGGTTACTGTGGAATCAATTATTAAAGCTTCTAAAAAGGAGCACTGCATTCACAATTCTCCTGTATAAATTCAATGACAGTTCATCTCTATTGACCTGTAGTTTTGATTTGTGATAGTTGTAGTCTTTTACATCACTTATTTCTGAAACTTTAACTTCGAAAATTTCTTTTAGATATTTGTCTTGGTTTGAAAGACAGGCATCTACCAAGAAAGGTGGGAACCTCCCTTAGAATGGAAAATATTACACCTGTTCCTCCAAATTATTATAACTGTGAAATTAAGGGGCTTTCAGGCAAAGATATAGAAGAAGGAATAACAGTTCTTTACTAGTTTGTATGTATAACAAGGCAAACAACAACAACAGCAGCAACAACAAACAAAACCAGAAACCCAATAACAGCCTCCTCTTGGCTGTTAATTTTTTACTTCCCATCAGAGAGTGTATAAAAGATTTCCTTAATGTGGAGACATTTATATTGAGATACTTCTCTAGAATTGATTGAAATTAGGAGATTCTCTGCACACCGCTATCATGTGTTGGTAAGTGACATTGATTCTTAATCTACATTATTTCTTTGCTAGCTGTAACATATGTA
>VYZR01011780.1:0-18907 GCA_013400675.1 Oxylabes madagascariensis | reverse complement strand
TTGTGTTGCCCTGAAATGAAATGTCTAACACTACACAATGAGTGTTCCAGGTTTTCAATGCTCCAAGCCCTTTCCAATTATGTTTTTTTTTAGTTCTGAATTAACAGACTCTGACAAAACGTGTAGCTCTGAGATGACTATCTGTGTTCAGACAAGTGTAAGCTCTTGCTACAGTTGGTGGATTGATGCCTTGAACTCACAACAGGGAATTCCATTCTCCTTTCTGTCTTGGCAGTTGTTCATACAGATCTATCAGCAGATCAAGATGTTTCTCTGAACAGTGTTTAAACGCAGAGCACTTGGTTACAGGATGACCTGCATAAAGAACCAAAAAGTCTTTATTGCCCAGCATTTCCATCCATTTAATCTCTATTATTGCAGATCTTGAACATTTATGTGTTCTCAGCCTGGCCTATAAAGAAGCAGGGGTTCAGTGGTTGCTCTGCAAGAAGCCTAACAGCATTGAATGGCCACACAGTACTATTTCATGAGTAAGTAGGTCCTGAAAAGATTTATTGAGGGCCAGTATGTGTTTTCAGAGAGATTTACCCTAAATGATTTTATCAATGCTGTCTATACCAACTGTCCATTCTGATCCGTGGGCAATGCCAGAGTATTCAGTGTTGGATAGTTTTATGTTTATTGCCATGAAGTCAGGTCTCCTTCATGTCCTTCTCTACCCCCTCTATTCCTAGAGTGATGTGCGTGGTTAGACAGGACAGGACTAAAGCTTTTCACTGACAGAAGTGGTTCTGGCTGTCAGTCCTGTTGGAGGTACTCATTTTAGCTTGTCTAGTGCACATTCTGAACAGATGGATTTCTGATGCCTACTAAGAGTTCAACTTTCTGCACCTGATGTCTTCAGTGGTGGGTGACTGAGCACTGCTGCCAGAGGGAATTGCCTCGTGCTTTGAAAATCCTTGCAGCTAGCAGGAAGATGTATGGGACAAAGAACCAATCTCCTGAATGGAAAAACTTCTCTGTGTGGGTATTTTCCATCACATCCTAGGATCTAGTAAAGATCTTAATAATGAAAATCCTTGAATTTGTACTTGCAAAGCTGCGTCCTTCACTGCATCTACCAGAAGTTTGAATGCTTTCTATTAAGGTGGGTTGTGCTAGGCCTTCCCATTTCCAGAGCTATCCAAGTTCTTAATGCTTTTCTGATAATGCTTATCTCTTAAAGCTGCTCCTAAAAGTCACACAAAGCTCCTTTGGAACTCAGTGTAATGTGCTGTGTTCTGCTTTGCTGTCAGAGGTGCTGCTGTCATTTCAACATGAGGGTAAGTGCCAGAACATTTTGATCAGAGGTTTTTTGTATGTTCTTTCACAGGGACAGTGATTGCTGCAGCCATATTCTAAATTTATCCTGAAATTCTAGTAATTCATTTGAACTGCCTGTCTTCCCAGAATGGTACTTGGTGTAAGAGATTTGATATAGCCAGAAAAGAAGATTTTCAAGTCTGTTCCTGTGTGAGTTTAGCCAGTATTGCATGGCAGAGGGCTGAAAATACCATATATCAATTCAAAAGCCACAGGTTTAGTTGAGTTTTATCCATGATCATTGCTTCTGTAGATTTTGTTAACGAGATTCCTATTTTCTTCCTCCTTACATTTCAAAGAAAATGAGAAGAACTTGCAGAGATGGAAGGGATGTGTATCTTTTGTCTGGCAAAAACTTGTCTTAAGACAAATGAGAACTTCAAGCCGTAATCTTGCAAAATAGTCTTAAAATAATTGCTGCCATTGTAGTTGGCTGTAATGCATCGATAACTTGAAAAAGGCCCATGGTTTTTAGTTCAAGAAGGGACAATGAATGAATTTATTTTGCTTTTGTTTTGCTTTGGTTTTTTCTGTATGTAGCAATGCACATACTGTAGTCCTCTACAGTAGCTGGTGGCATTCCTGGGTACTGCTCTTGTTCCAGCAATCATTTTTGGCCTTTTGGATTTTTGACTGAGCAGGAAGGTTTGCAGTTGTTCCTTATTGTGGCTTAAAACAAGAAAACCATGTGCAAACACTTTTCCAGGAAACTTGATTTGCTGTCCCTGAAGAATTGATGGTAAAGCAAATGTGAGAAGATGGAACAGTTAAGGATAGGATAACAGGGTAGGATAGACAGCAGTTAGGGAAGGCACATTGGAGAGATTGTGAACAAGCAGAACAAGAAGCATGATCATGGCAGGGTAAAATTGGTTCCGTCTTGTAGTGAAACAGGGACAATACAGAGTTGTGGGACAATACAGGTCCTCTGCACTCTGATCATCTCCCTGAGGTAACTTTGCCTTGCAGTGTTGATATCTAATATCACAAGTTAATTTTAAGTAAGGTGGCAAAGCCTCATTTGTACCCATGGTCAGTGCAGCTGACGGGCCGTTTATGCTGTTGGTTCTCTCCTTGGTTGAACGTTGGGCAGGGACTCCACTGGCAAGAACTCAATACAGCCAAATGTTGTTTCTGAGGTCCTGAACATCAGGTGCTCTATTACTTCGAGTCTGTGTGCAGTATTCTCATGTTTATGGCCATATCTGGTCATCTGATGTCTTCCCTGCTCAAGAAAATGCACTAAAACAGCCAGCAAACAAACCATCAGTAAATTTCAGTGTTTACAAATTGCTGGAGAGCTGCTGTCCAGGTTTGATAGTTCAGTCTGATGGGGCTTACAAATACTTCATTTTTTGGGCTGAGAACTTGATTTCTGGAGGCACAGCGTGGAAAGAACACTCTGCTGTAGTCACCAGTCCAGTCTCTGAGCACTGGGTGGCTCTGGAGATCTCCCACTGTTGCTTGCAGGTGAAGGATGCATTCCAAATTGACAGGAAGAACAAAGTGTTGTATTGCTGTGGGCAAGCAGAAGTTGAAAACTCGCTGGTTTACATTGGAACTAATTATTTGAAATATTCAGTCCTCAGCAGTCACAATCTTTAATTGCTCAACAAGCTTTAAAGATCCAGCCTACTCCCAGCTTAATATTCTTACATGAGAGGTAGTTGGTTTCTGCATGCAAATGCACTTTTTCAAGGGATTTTGGTCAAAATATCTTTGTGGGACACATGGATATGTGCATTGAGATTTATACTGTAACCTCTCCAGACCAACTAGCGTAGAAGAAATTTAAATCTGGGTGAGATAGGTGATGTAGGTAAAGTAATCAGCAGCTTTCTTGTGCATCAATTTTTCATATAGTACTCTCTTACTAGAAGTCAGCAATTATTTTTCCTTTTTAAGCATGTTGTGGATGTGTGCTGCTGTGTTGGAAAGTACTGAACACAAGATCAAAGGTTGTGTAGCAGAGCACCTTTCATCTTGGACTGATTCCTTGCGTCGGCTAATGGAAAGATGGATTTGCTGACCTCCCTAATTGAGGTGACTAATAATACATTTTTGCAGAAAAGCTCCTAATCTATTAACAAATGAGTCATCTTTCATATAGAGGCTATTAATTTGAAAATATTAGACTTTCATACATATGTAAATGTTAAAGCTCTCTTTCCCATAAGTGCCATAATAATTTATAATTACTTTCATGGGATGCGAGGTTCACAGAAGCTGAATGTGGCACTTGAGCACCTATTTCACAGTTGCAATTTAGAAGGAATCTGTACTGTGGATGAAATTGGGTGTGTTGCATACAAATGCCAAATGGGATGAGATTGAACTCTACAAATTCTGTCATGGCTGGCCTGAATATGGATCAGTGTGATGTTTGGATATTGGCTTTTTATTTTTTTTTTAACAGAAACCTCGTGCACAAGGATCCATTTTATCAACACAGTTTGTGACAAAAGAAACTTATGCTTGCCAGATAGGGGAGACAGAATCTGCAAGGAATTATCTTACAGCAGCGTATGAAACTGCAAATATGCAAGGGCTCTTGTTTCTTTAGCAGCATGAGAACAAAAAATCAAAGCTCATATTTGTAACTAAATAAAACATGGTGTTTAAGTAGTGTTATGCTAACCCAATTTGGACAGCCTGGTGGGCAATAGAGGTTAAAGTCAATATGTAAATTGTCTATTCCGATGGGAAATTCCAAACATTTGCCCTAATCCCAAAATGCCTATTCTCAAGAAAGATGAGGGGCACTTAAAAAGAATCCAGTTTCTTAGTTCCAGGATCATAGCATGCTGACATTCAAAGGGTGTGAAATGTAGATTCTTGGATGATTTGCATGAGAAAAAGCTTTTGAAGCACAGTAAACTAGTGATGTAGAAGTACCTACCTTTGGAAATGTAAACACAGAGTGGCTGGGACTTTCTGATATGACTTAAAAAATAATTTTCTTTGGGTTCTGTTGCCTGCTAGACCATTTCTGGTGTCTTACAGAGAGCTTAAATTCCCTTAGGAAGTCAGAGAACTATCAGGATTATATTCATAGCTAAAAAACTGATAAATGTGTGATTTTTAGGACTGTAATAGGTTTGCCTATGCCTAATTAGAACTTTTATTCTTAGCACACATGTATGTACACAAATTTCTTTTTCAAGTAAGTCTTGTTTTTACTGTGCCTGAGATATTCTATAGAAACTGCCCATATCTATACTTTGACCATAGAAACAGCCTACCTTTATTCTTGGTAAGCTGCTGCATGTTTAGAGAAATGAAGTCTTTGCTGTGCACACCTAGCACTGAGAGCTGGTGTACTGCACGTCCTCTGTTTTACCTGTCCTGGATGTACCTGTACACTGGGGATGGGTTGGTTACACTACAGTTTTGATTCTTCTCTGGCTAGTTTTAGTAGGCTGTTTCTGATCAGCTTCCTTTAGGACTCTAAATTCATTCCTGTAGGCTTGTTTGGGGTTTGTTGGGGTTTTTTTTGGTACAAACGAGGCAAATGAGTTAGGCTGCTGCACACTGCCCCCTTAAATGAGTCATTTTGTGCCAGTCTAGTTCAGCTGACAAATGTATTACTGACAACTTAAGCTCTTTATCTATAGCACTTTTTTACCATCTTGCCCTTCTGCTGTCTCAGAGATAATGCAAGGTAGGGATGTCTTTAAAATACAGATCTCTTTCTTTGACTCTCACAAATTAAATCCTATTACAATCATAGCTGTATTTTGTATCTAAGCGTAACACTATAAAAATCACCCAGTCACTTCCATTTAAATCAGGGATTTGAAGCCCCTGATCCATCTTGCAGGGAGTACATTGCATTTCTGGAATCAGCAAGCTGTGTTTCTTCGGGGCCCTGCTGGACACCTGACATTAGCCCTTTTCCCAATGTCTTTGCGTGGGCTGCAGCTGAATGTCAGCAGGAACTCCCTCAGCCAGCCAGGCTTTGCTTCTGCAGGGCATTCAGCAGCATCCATTTCCCAGGAACGCTGCCAAAACTTTAACTCTTGGAGCATGGGAGGGAGCGATTTCACACAGCCACCAAGTCCTGCTCTCTACCATTTTGCATGTGGTCTCCTTCGAGCTGAGTGTGGTTCATCCTCTTACAAATGTTTGAAATGCTTTTGTTGTAAAAAACAGGAGAGCGGTTGTCATAATGCAAAAGTGTGTGGATGTGGATTTGTTGACAAGAAAAGCATCTGTTGTTTCCTGGTGGTGTACATTTGAGGAATGGACCTTACAGAATTGTCCTTCTGAAGTAGAATACAATTATTGTATCCTTCCTTGCTAGAGAAATAGCATTGTAGCCATGGTGAACTAAAAACAAAAGTTAAGGCAGTGTTTATAGGCACTACAAGTATATTGCAGACCTGCCATGCCTTTTGTAGCTGAAAGCTTGTGTACCTTGTGTTTCTTTGCCAGCTGTGAAAATAATTGGCTGAAGGACAGATTTGCTGTAAACTAACATCTTCCAAAACTTAGGTTTTGTTTGATTAACAAATTACATTTGTCTCTTTTTAAACTTTGAGGGGTTTTTTATTCCTGAAAAATAAGTACAGAACGATGTGATATGTAATAAAAAAGGAAACATGTTGTTGTGGTTTAACCTCAGCCAGCAATTAACCACCACACAGCCACTCACTCTTTCCCTGGTGGGTAAAAGTGGGACAGCCTGTGGGCTGAGATAAAGGCAGTTTATCAGGTAAAATGAAAGCACGAGGAATTCATTCCCTAGTTCCCATCATCAGGCAGGTGTCCAGCCATTCCAGGAAAGCAGGGCTCCATCCTGAGCTGGCGGTGCCTTTGGATGTCAGATACCATAAATCCAGGGTCCCATTCTCCTTCTCCTGGCCCAGCTTGTCCTGCTGAGCACAATCTGCCCTGGGGTGTCCCTCTGGCCAGTTGGGATCACTGTCCCAGCTGTGGCCATGCCCAGCTCCTCGTGCTCCCCCAGCCCCACTCCCTGTCAGGGTGGGGTGAGGCAGGACAGGCCTTGGCTCTGTGCAAGCCCTGCTCAGCAATAACCAAAATATCCCGGAGCTATCAACGCTGTTTCCAGCACAAATCCCAAACACAGCCCCATAGCAGTACTAGCAGGAGCAATAACTCTGCCCCAGCCACAAGCAGCACACCTGTCCTGTGTGTGTCATGTTGTGTTTTCATGTGAGGAGCAGCCTGATGG
Source organism: Oxylabes madagascariensis (assembly GCA_013400675.1). Classification (NCBI taxonomy): domain Eukaryota; kingdom Metazoa; phylum Chordata; class Aves; order Passeriformes; family Timaliidae; genus Oxylabes; species Oxylabes madagascariensis. The sequence continues at coordinate 12,390 of VYZR01011780.1, read as the reverse complement.
CTGAGCAGATTGGCAAAAAACTGCAAAATACTTCTGCATCATAAAGCTTGTTCACTACAGGATGTGATGGCTTTGTGGGTTAATGGAGAAGTGACCCAGACATTTTCAATATCTTAATATTGTCAGTAACATTTTTGTAAGAAGCTTTTATTAAATCTGCTGATTTCGGCAAAACTCTTGTTAGGATATTTTTTTTCCTGCGGAGTGGGATTTCTGATTAAGAATTTGGTAAGAGTGAGATGAGGTTACCCCAAGCAGGAAATAGAGTGTGAGAGTTGCTGAGGGGTCTCTTGGCTAATTTGAACAAAGGCCCTGACACTCTTCTCTTTATGACACCGACATGTGAGAAATGCAAGCTTGAATTTTAAAATCAGTCAATATTCAGGTATTTGTACAAAGCAGAATCTTTCTCAGTCCTTTCTGAAAGAATGCCTTGTTAGAGATCCACCCAAGAGCATCTCACTGCTCCTGACTGGAGCCTCCTTTGGGTCATACAAAGATGAGTAAGAGCTTGAACCTCCCTCTCTCTCTTCCAGGTGGAAGCTTTCACACCACTAAATATTCTAGCAGGACCCCTCTTTTTCTCCCTGTCCTTACCATTACCCTACATTCTCTTGCTCATGTTTGAGTCTTCAGTGTTCTCCCAGTGTCAGAGAAATTCTTTAAGTGGTTGAGTTTTGCAGAATGTAACAATGCTTCCCACCTCATTGTGACACATTTCTGTGACGCTGTCATATAATTGCGTGTTATGTTTTTCCCTTGTTTCTGGGAAAGAGTACATTTTCTTTTTGCTGATTTTTTTCAGGCTTCTCTTGAACATACTATATTTTTTCTTTCTGTTCAAAAAGTAAAGGAATTTTCTAGATTTAACCTACTTAGAACTTAAATAGAGGAGATTAAGAGGAACTTAACTATGGAAGTGTTTGGTGTCTAGGTGCCTTGCTTGCATTGCAGAACCCAGAGGTCTAATTTAGGCATTTAGACTTCTTGAATAAATTATGGGATAAGTTGTATGTCTGATTACAGTAGTTACACAGACAGTATCTGCAGTATGAATAATCTAAATCAGGCATCCAAACCCAAATGGACAAATGTATATTGGAATATTAAACACTGCAGCTTGGTAGGTCAAGTTCTGTCTTGCAAAGATGAGTGTGGAAATCCTTTCTTTAAAAAGCATATCACAATTTAATCCTTTCTTTCAAAGTCATGGTAGTAGCAGTGGCTGCCTCCTTTTGATCTAAAATGTAGGGTTAGAATACAGGTCTTGGCTGTAGAATATCAATTAAATTTCTTTTTCTGACTGAGGAAGTTAAAATGCAGATCCCCACTTCCTTTGGAATGGTGAGATGATAAGCATTTAAGTTAGTTGGAAGTATTGATATTCAGGTCTTTCTGTTCTTATGTGTTCTACCAATTAGAATAAGAAGCTGTGCTCTCTTTAATACTTTCTGTCAGGCCTACTGAATCTTTAAATATTTTATGCAAAAAGGAAAAGCTTCAACAGGGAGAGATGAAAAGAGCTGCCTGCAGCAAGGTTCCCAAACTCACCAGCACAGCTGTAGGTGCTTTGGATTTCCCTGAGACTGAGAGCAGGACAGCTTTGGGAACCAAACACCGGGAGCTTCTCCATCAGGGGCTGTGCTCACACCGTAGGCTGGGAGTTCTCCAAGCTGCCAAGGTGTGGGAAATGCCACTTTGAGTCCTGCTGGGTGGAGGCAGAGATGGAATCATGTTCTGCTACTTAGAGATGTAAATTTTGGGCAGTGGGATAAAAGTCACTCTGTCTCTATGCAGAGCCTGGTTGGTGGAAGCTGACCCATGGAAGAAATCCAGGCAGAGGAGAGCCTGGTCTAAGAGGTTGTGTTTGCACCATGTCCTTTTAGGACTTCTGTTTGAGATGGGCCTGAAGGTGCCTAGCTCTGTCACGAGAAAAATTTGTTGAACATAACCAGTGAGACTAGAGAACTGTGCCCACAAAAACACCTTTGTGATTTGCAGGTGTTGTTACGATTTGTAGTGAGGCTTATAGACCAGCTTTCTTTACTTGAAGAAAACAGGGAGGGAATCCCCAAGATTTGAGATAAGAGTAATAAATTTCAAGCAAAGTACAGGTTCATCACAACTGCTTTGACTTTAATTACATTGCCTGCATTAAACTGTTTCACAAAAGCACAATTGTTACTTGGTAAAGTATGACATAATAAAACTCAGTGGTACAAATAGTGTTTTTACATGTTTATTTCTAGATAAGACTATTTCAACAGCACTTTTCAAGTTTCCTTGAGATCTCTAGTCAGGTCTTAGACATAGCATTAAGTATGAGTAGCTAGTGTTGCATGAACTTGGAAAATATTTTGCCTTTCTAGGATGGTTGCTGATTTAAAAGTGAAGTCTGAAAAATGGATGAGAAGCTAGTAAAGCTTACGTGCTCCTTCAGGGGGAAAATGATGTTTTCTTTGAAATTATATAGCAGAACTAGAAATTTTACTGAAAAAGTAATTTAATTATGATACCAGCTAGTAAAGAGTATTGTTCTGTTATTCTGAGAATCATAAAAAAATTTGGAAAGCAGAGAAAAGAACCCATTTTGCATACATTTTGCATGTTGGAAAAGAGTGGGTGTCTAAAGCAGAGAATAGTCTTCTGTGGTGTGTTTTCCAGTTACCTTTCACATAATAAAGTTTGTTCTCGACTGAGCAGCAGTTCAGAGAACAGTGGGAGTTATTCATAAGCTCAGCTCTAACTTTTCCTCCAACCCCACCTCTTCATTTTTCCTGGGAAACTGAATTACAGGCAGTTGCTGACCAATTGTCAGGTATTCCAACTCCCTTGTCTTTATTTCACAGACTGATGGATATCAGTAAATCCTGTTTATCACTGGTACTAATATTTTTTTTCCACATCATGTATTTGAATCATATAATAGGTTTTGGGTCAGTGACCCCTAAGTTCCACGGAGGCATTTCCATGTTTAGGGGGAATCATTTCTGTGGGTCCAAGACACAGTTTTTGTCTATGTAACCTGAAATGACATTTCACAGCAGATCAAATGGTAAAAATATAAGAAGTTGGTTGTGGTGATTTAAGCCATTGATGTTTATAAATAACCCAAGTTTGATTCCGAGACAACATTGAGTAGAGGAAATAATTTCATTTAATAGATGATGTGGTTATTCAGAAGAAGCTCTTTTCTCGCCTGGGAGAAGGGAAATGCTGAAGTAGCAGTATGTGGAGAGGCAGGTGGAAGCATGTGGGAATTTGTTTGTTAGCTGGAGGAACAACATACAGCTGGGTTGTGAATGAGCAGGGCTTCTCAAACACAAATGGAATTAACTCATGTGTGGAATTTTGAAGTCATATCTAGTGGGGTTATTGTTTAATTTTAACAAAATTTGAGGACATTATCTCACTACTGTTGTTGTAAAAGCTAAAATCCTCATGCTTTAAATGTTATGATGTGACCCTTTTCGCCATGCAGCATTTATCCAGTTTTCTATAGTTGTGTTTCTTCATTACATGCTGAAGTTTCTTCTCTAAGTCAAATGGGAAATCTGTGCTAGGTGTGTAGAGTTAGTGCTGACGACCTTGGGAGCCTTCACAGCTGATGATGTTTTGTGGGTGATACGTAAATTCTAACAGCACTGTGCCCCTCTGCTTTGCCCAGACAGTAATTCTACAGTAATTCTGGGTCCTCTTCTGCAGAATTGTTCTTCAGGGCGGGTGAGCATTTGGAAGGGTACTGACACAAGTTGCTGGAAGCTGACATTCTCCTGTTTGAAACAGTCACTCTCTCAGGTTGATGCAAGTGGAAGAGTCACTCAGGCAAGAGTCTTCGAAGTGTTAAACAACCTCCACCAGGCACTGAAGGAGGGACTTGAACTTTCTGTAGTATTACCCAGTTCCAGTTTTTAAAAAACCCCAGTGTTGATCTGTTGGCATTGTGGTTTCCTCTTGGTCGGAGGTTCAGGAGGTCTGATGTGGCTCATGCTGTTTTATTTCTCCAGCGGAGGGAATCCTCTGACTCTGTGTATTTGTTCTTTCAGCACATGCAGATGACGATCCAGGCTCTCCAGGACGAGCTGCGCATCCAGCGGGACCTGAACCAGCTGTTCCAGCAGGACAGCAGCAGCAGGAGCAGCGAGCCCCTGGTGGCAGAGCTGACGGAGGAGAACTTCCAGCGCCTGCACGCGGAGCACGAGCGCCAGGCCAAGGAGCTCTTCCTGCTGCGGAAAACCCTGGAGGAGATGGAGCTGCGCATTGAGACGCAGAAACAGACCTTAAACGCGCGGGATGAGTCCATCAAAAAGCTGCTGGAGATGCTGCAGAGTAAAGGTCTGTCAGCAAAGGCCACCGAGGAGGACCACGAGCGGACACGACGGTTGGCCGAGGCAGAGATGCACGTGCACCACTTGGAAAGCCTTCTTGAACAGAAGGAAAAAGAAAACAACATGCTGAGAGAGGTGAGTGACCAAACTCAGCACTCATCTCCAGTCTTAAACTCCTCTGTCTCCTATCCATTTTGCAGTTGTAAGGAAAGAATCTTCCATCTTCTCTATAAGCTGTGTTTTACATTAGATTCGACAGAATTTCTGCCTATTTTAAAACTTCTTTATGGCTTCCTTGCATGTACCTTTTGGGGTTTTGGGCTGTGGGCCCCCTTTCTGTGTAGTCTCCATAGGAAGCTCTGGAGGTGAATTGTCCCAAAGCCTGTGAAATGAATTCTTCTGTTCTATTGTAGTTAGAGAGAAAGTAGCTACCTGTGTTTAGGTGAGAGCAGAGAGAGACATCTTTGCAGGAGTAATGGATGATTGCTCTACGGTTTCCATGGAAACAGTCGTCTTGCTGTGAAGGGTGTTTGATAAAACTATTAGCTGCCCTGGATGCACAGCCAAAAAAAAAAATTTCTTAAAGGGACATTGCTGCACACATAGTAACACCTTCTCACCATCCATCTGAAAACAGAAAAACTATTGTTATGTCTGTATTGTACCTTAAAAGAGTACAGTGGCAAGCATTCTTCACTGTTAATCATTTTAAACTAACTATAACAAAATATAGCCTATATAGAATACGAATATTTTAGTAAAACGAAGAAAGATAAATGAAAGAAAATGAGTAATTGTGTAGCCAGTGTCATTACATTTTTTTGATATTATTAAATGCATTTTCCTCTGTCAACCAGCCTCTTAAAGTAATCTAATATTAACTTCCATAAGGCTGGTAATTCAGCACGGATTGTGTAGATGCACAGATAAGTATGTGTATACATGGATTCACTAGTGCTAAGATTCTGTGTACAGATTATTTTACATCTGTCAACTGGAGGCATGAATTGGTAGCTATCCATGTATGTGTACCATTGTATGAATCTCCTGACCTGTTCTGCCCATTGGTGTCTGGCCCATGGTTCAGCATTTCTTGGAAAACTCTATGTGTACACAAGATTTAAGGCCCCTCTCTAAGAAGTCAGGAAAGCAAGGCCTGGAAGAGTTTTTTGAGATGAGTGTATGCAGCACATAAATACTTCTTAATACCTCTTATTCATATGTTTTCCAAGGCCTGACCCATAGTGTTTGTGCTCAAGCATTTATATAAGGAAGCTGGAGCCCATTGCATTTCTGAGCCAGATTTAGGCCAGATTAATTTTTTTAGAGCAGTAATCTCTTGAGTGTCTGGAGTGAACATAATATGATTCCAGAGTTTCTGCACTACAGTTTTTCCTTTATTTAGCTACCAATGATAATTCTGTTCCAATTCTTGTAACTATTTCAGGAGGAGCCTCAAATGGCTTCCATTTGTTTCTGCTCTAAGTCCAGCAACACAAATGAGGAGCTGGCAGGAGCTGTGCGATTCTTGAGGAATGCAGTTGCGTTTGTTCCTGCTGCTGATGAGTAGATGTGAGACAAGAATTTGTGTTCCATTCACACATACTTGGAAATCATCAGTCATTTAGTCATTGTCTTTATGGTAAAAGACTTCCCAGAGGAGGAAGAGATGACTTACTGACTTGAAAGTGCCAATGCAATTTATCAAATGTTTTAAAATGAATTACTCCTTGCTGCTTGATTGATTGAGAAGTGTAAGCTGGGTGTACTGTGGTTTGTAGCCCAAAGCATGGATGTGATTGTGGGATCCGAGTGTGAAGCTGAGCACCCTGGGAGCCTCAGAAACATGGTGCCATGTTATGTCCTTATGGAGCTGGGTGACAACAGGAGTGGCTTTGTCTGTACCCGTGTGTTGCCCTTGAGCAAGGCTGAGCTAAGTGACCTCAGACTTACCTGCTTCCCACTCAAGTCTCCTGCCTGGGCTCTGGCAGGCTGGAGACAATCAGAGGAGCTTGCAGCTGACTGCATCTGACTGCCTGAGCATCCAGATGCACCGCAGGATGTGGCTCACAGCTGCTCTCCGTGTTTCACACCTGGAAGTTGTCTCTCTTGGGTGTGTCACCTGTCAGGTGTGTCTGCATCACCCTCCTCAGCTGACCTTCTGTTCTGTTCATCTGTATTTCCATAGCTGTTGGTTATTTTAGCCCTTTGCTGCCCCAGACACTAATGATGGAATTTTTGGGCTGCCTTGAAGAAATGAATCTATATTCTTGCTGGTTCTATATCAGGCATTCCCAGTGTCTGGAAAGGCATGCTAAACTCTTCTCTAAACACTGCTGTAAAGGAAGCTTTAGTATCTCAAAGGGATTCTCAAGAGCTTGGGAGGTCAGGTCATATTTCATGTCCTAACACATTAGAAAATGTTAATAGCAGTCTTGACCATCTTAGCAAAAGATGTTCTGAGATGTCAGAATCCACTAGTACTGTTTCTGACTCTGCAAGGGTGTTAGATTTCTGATAGAATTTTTGCTGGAAATAATACTAAAGGTCTACTTCTTGAAGCAAAAAGGTATCCCTCAGTTTTCCTGCTTTGAAACCTCCATGTGGTTCAAAGTGTGATGTTAAAGACTCAAGGTCATCAGAGAGTTTTTCAGGCTGACAGTGCAGTTACAGTGGCCAGCAGTGTGACCTTGAGAATTAAATGTGAATTAATAGATTTCTTCAGCTTTTGCTGTTGCTGTTATTGTACTAAAGATTGCATCAATTTCCTAAGGAAAACAAGTTCTGAGAGAGGTCAGAGTTGTGGTTCTGATAAGATTATAACTGTGTGCCACTCACAGTTTTAGGTTGTTATATCCATTCCAAGATCTCCCTTTTTCTAGGCTGAAAAATCCAGTGCTGCTTAATTGTTCCTCATATGAAAGACATCACATATTTTTATCATATCCCAGGGCACTGTCTCCCAAATCCAGATTATGAAATGGATTCTCCTGCAGCTGCTGAGAGGTATCACCATAAACAATTTGACTCTCTTGGGCTTTTCCCAATTGCCCTGACTTCTGAGGGTCTCAAGAAATTATTCATATAAGTCCATGGGAAAGTTACTATATCCAGCATAGGATGTATTCAGCAACTGGTGCAGAGGACATTCTCGCATTAACACAAATAATTAAAACTTAAATGTCTCATTGAACATCAGAATGCCCTGACTTCAGCAGATAACAGGGTGGCTGCATCACATTCCTCTACCCTGGAAAACAAGCTTAAGCTTCATAGCTTATCAAAAGATGGCTGCTATTTTGAATACCCCTTCTTCAGTCTTAGTGACAATTACTGTTGTTGGTATTCGAGACTTAACTTTCAAAAACAAAATGATTTTCATACCAGGAAGAAATACTTGATGAAATCCAGCAGGTGGACTACAGCTTCCAGAATAGCTCCCAAGCTGCATTAACTGCTGCCTCTTTGTCCCAGACCTGCCTGTGGCAGAATTACCAGTGGTGGTGCAGAGCTCCAAAGATAACTGAGCTTGCTGTGCTCTTCTGACAGCCTCCCTGCTGCCCACCCCCCAAAGTGCTGGATGCACTGGTTGGAAATGGACTTTTCTCAGCTACACAGATGGACAGGCCAAATATCGGTGCAGTTTATGGCAGGATATGGTGTGGCTGCATCCAGACCTGCTGTTCCAAACACTGGCAGTGCTGTGGGCACACTGGGATTTGTAAGGACAGTCCAACAGGGACTGGAAGTGTAGATGGCTGACCACAGCCATTTATTTGGAGACAGAAAGAAGGCTTTTTTTCTTCAGAAGGCAGTTCTAGAGTCAAGGCTTGCATGTTACAGTAGTGTGGAATGAGGGAAGAACTGACAGGAGCTTTATACTTTGTGTCCAGAAACTGTTTAGTAGTAAATCACAGTTTTGACTTTATTTTTTATTTAATAATTGTCCCCATTCAAACAAGATGGATTTTTATTCCAGCTGAGTACAAAACCGAATGAAGGAGTTAGGGATGGAGTGCTTAACAAATAAAGGGAGGTTTTGTATGTAAAACAGACACTGAAATGGGTGGTTCATGAGGGCACTCATTCACAATGAGCTTAAGGAAAGAGGCTGTGGCAGAAAAAGCTATTATTTCTTTCCTTTCTAGTGTTTGTTGAAATGGCAGCCCCACAAAGTGCTGTTTGTGGGCTGCATCACAGTTATCTAGGATGGTCTCACTGCAAGGAAGCCTCTTGGCGGCTGTCTGGATGGAGCAGTGCCCACGTTACCCTAGGAATTAATGCACCAGGTGTCTGTGAGCATCCCTGCCCTGTGTCCCTGGGGCAGAGCTCAGGGGAGCAGCAGGCAGGCACACAGGTACCACACAGGTGAGTTTAACCTGAGATCCGTGGTGGCCAAAGAGCCACCTTTGTGGCTGTTTGGAATGGAGCAGCAGGCACACAGGTACCACACAGTTACCACACAGGTGGATTTAACCTGGGATGAGCCCAGTTTCCCCCGGTGTGGCTGTTTGGACTGGAGCAGCAGGCACGCAGGTACCACANTTTTTTATTTAATAATTGTCCCCATTCAAACAAGATGGATTTTTATTCCAGCTGAGTACAAAACCGAATGAAGGAGTTAGGGATGGAGTGCTTAACAAATAAAGGGAGGTTTTGTATGTAAAACAGACACTGAAATGGGTGGTTCATGAGGGCACTCATTCACAATGAGCTTAAGGAAAGAGGCTGTGGCAGAAAAAGCTATTATTTCTTTCCTTTCTAGTGTTTGTTGAAATGGCAGCCCCACAAAGTGCTGTTTGTGGGCTGCGTCACAGTTATCTAGGATGGTCTCACTGCAAGGAAGCCTCTTGGCGGCTGTCTGGATGGAGCAGTGCCCACGTTACCCTAGGAATTAATGCACCAGGTGTCTGTGAGCATCCCTGCCCTGTGTCCCTGGGGCAGAGCTCAGGGGAGCAGCAGGCAGGCACACAGGTACCACACAGGTGAGTTTAACCTGAGATCTGTGGTGGCCAAAGAGCCACCTTTGTGGCTGTTTGGAATGGAGCAGCAGGCACACAGGTACCACACAGTTACCACACAGGTGGATTTAACCTGGGATGAGCCCAGTTTCCCCCGGTGTGGCTGTTTGGACTGGAGCAGCAGGCACGCAGGTACCACACAGGTGGATTTAACCCCAGATCAGCCCGATTTCCCCCTGTGTGGCTGTTTGGAATGGAGCAGCAGGCACACAGGTACCATACAGGTGGATTTAACCCCAGATCAGCCCCATTTCCCTGTGTGGCCACAGAGAGCAGCGAGGGGCTCAGAGGAAGGAGGGCTTTGGCACCTGATGTGCCATCAGAGCCCTGCTGGGCTGTGCCCAGGCCACTGAGGTTGCTTCCCTTGTCTGACTATGTTTTAATGAGCTCTGACAAGTCTTGCAAACAAATTATTTTTCCACGGGTGTGTTAAAATTCTTACCCTTTTCTGCTCCAGGCTCAGAGGAGGATTTAGAAATTTTAATTGGAGCAATTAGAGTTAACTCAAGGAGCACTTTTGTCCTGTGCCAAGATTTTGCAACATAAATAAGGTACTTCAAGAGAGAAGTTTTGTTTGCAGGAGTAAATAGATGCAGTAACTGGAGCTCTTACTGCCATCATGCTAGGGGATATCTTTCTGATGAGGCAAAAAATGAAGTTTCTGCTTTTTTGTTGCTGCTTCATGCTCCTGGCCTTTCAGAAGCAAATGGCAAAGGGAGAAGTGATTTAAATCAAGATAATTTAAATAATTATGTCTTAGAATTGCTTGTTTGGTCTGCAGGTAGTTTTAAAACATACAGAGGTTTTGTAGGTCAAAATTTGAGAAAACAGGTTATTGCAACTTGAAAGCCTGCATAATGTATTTTTTTATGCATTTAAATGTTTTAAATACCATTTTAGTTTGGAATATTCTATGTCACCTTAGGTAAGAATGACAGTTAAAAATATTCATACATGTATGAAATTGTTTTCATCTTTCCTCAGTGCAGAGGTTGGTAGGTTCATAATTCTTCAAAAGTTGAAAAATCGGGTTGGAAAATAATGTATTTGTTTTCTGTTTCTAAAACACCTTATTCTAGCATGGCAAATTTCTGATTTTTATACAGGAGTTAAATAATGTGTAAGTATTAAGTAAATGGAAAAAAGCAGAACTCCAGTCATCTGTCAGGATGTTTTTTCTGTATTACAATTATGATCCCACCAAAATGAAATAGTTAATAAAATTTCAGTAAGTTTCTTCATATGCTTTTTCTAGCATGGGAGTAAATTATTTAAGTCTTGTACTTATTTCAAAACAATTTTTTTCTGTATGATTGGGCTAGTCTTCAACATACAGGAGAATTTCTCACTATTCCATTTTAGCACTTCCATACCCTTCAGATAGGATTTTTAAAACTATGTGAGACAATGCATAAATCTGTCTGGGGATTAGAGGTTTAAAATGCTTAAATTTCAATGCCTTTTGATGTTTTGTTATATCGGAAGATTTTCTTTGTCAATACATGTTAGATGATTTGCTTTGTTTACAAATTACATCTTAGGTATGCTTTCCCTGGCCATGGTCGCATTATCCTGCACTTTGCTTCAGTAGAAGTGAGATTTGTGCAAGTTTGTTTCCACAAATGTCAAACTTTGTAGTGGAAGGAAAAAACCCTAAAAATACCCTGAGCAAGTTGGAAGCTAATTTAGGTACATAATGAGTGCTTTTGCGTCTTAAATAAGAGGAAAGAGAAAAAATTAATAACGGCACATATGTAAATGAAGTTCTACAAGATTAAGATTTTAATTTTTAATTGACTTTTCTTCAGCTTTTGAATTCACGCTTCAGTAGTCAGATTTCAACACAATGACTTACTACTTACAACTAATTGGATGGTTTGAATTAGTTCTCACCTTACCTTGCTTTTCTCTAATGCCAGAGTTTTGGGGGATTTTGCTTTTGTTTCCTGCTGATTGAAATACTGAGATGAGCAGGAAGCTGAGCTTTAATTTTCACTTTAGGTGATGCCTTTGTTAACAAACTTAAGTGTCCTAATATCTGAGGTTTTAATTGGATTTAGAAATAATCGTCTCAATGGATTAATACAATTGCAAATCAGAGATGAGTTTCTTTAGCCAGGGGTAACTGAGCTTCAAAGCAACTGGCACCCTCCGTTATCAGTGTGTGCAACTGCCAGCACATCTCTCAAAGTTGTGCTCTTTGTGAATACAGTCATTTGTTTTTTTCAGGGAATTATGTTGATTGGGTTTGCAAATGCAGGAAATGACAAGTGGAAAAATGCAGAAATAATTTCCGAAGGAACTACCATGATTACTGCTTCCAGACTTGTATAACTGTATCATTTGACTGGCAAAAACTCTAATAGCAATGAGATCAATTCTACAGGACTCTTAAAAGTTCTTTTTTCACATCTTGCTGAAATAGAAGTTAAAATCACTGGTGTGGAGCACTTTTTGAACAAAATGCATAAAAAATCCTGAAACTAAACAATTGTGATACTATCCAGTCACCTCCTGGCACCAGGTAGTAAAGATATTTATATAAATGAGTCATGCAGATTAAAGGGCTCTCCCACAGGTTATTTCATGCAACCTTCTGCTCAAACCAGCAATTTCAAGCGGCGGGGATTCCACAGCCTCTCTGGGCACCTGCTCCAGCATTTGCTTGTTCTCCTGGTAAAACCTTTTTCATATCAGCAGCTCTTAATTTTCAGTGCTGCAGATTCTGCCTGTTGCCTATCATCCTTCCACTTCTGAAAGGACTTTTGTTTCCATCATCTCTAGAACTCCAGGTAGCTCTGGAAGGCACCAGGTTTCTCCCCAAGGCTTTTCTTTTCAGCTGAACAAGCACTTTTCTCTCCCTCTGTCAGACTGTGAGGTTTGCAGTGCCTTCCTTGTGCTGGGGAGCCCAGAACTGGGCACAGAGCTGCAGCAGTGCTGCACAGGGGCTGCACAGGGGCACCCCTGCTCCCACCTCCTGCTCCTGCAGCCCAGGGGGCACTTGGGCTGCTTTGGGGCTGTCTTGGCTTGGAAAGACAAGT
>VYZR01011767.1:38092-48844 GCA_013400675.1 Oxylabes madagascariensis | reverse complement strand
AGTACCGGGCCACAGCCGGAGCACCGGGGCACAGCGGGCGCCCCGGGGCGCTGCCGGGCGGTGTCAGGGCTCCCCTACGGGAGCTCGGCGCTCCCGCCGCGAAGGCGGCACCCCCAGGGCAGCGCGGCCGCTCCGGGGCGCTCCCGCCGGCCGGCCCCGCTCCAGAGGCACCGGCCGCCTGCAGAGAGGCCGCGGGGCCCCACATCAGCTTGGACAAGAGGAGGCTCGGGGTGACTTTACCCCGATTGCCTGAAAGGAGGTTGTAGGCAGGGGAGCGTCGGTCTCTTTTCCCAGGCAACCAGAGATAGGACGAGAGGACACGGCCTCGAGCTGTGCCAGGAAAGGTTTAGGTTGGGCATCAGGAGGAATTTTTTCACAGAAAGGCTGATTAGACGTTCGAACGGGCTGCCCAGGGAAGCGGTGGAGTCACTGTCCCTGGAGGCGTTTAAGACTGGACGTGGCACTCTGTGCCAGAGTCTACTTGACATGGTGGTGTTCGGTCAGAGATCGGCCTCGATGATCTCAGAGGCCTTTTCAAACCTAATTGATTCTGCGATTACAGAGCTGGTAACTCTTCTCTGGAAGAGGTTTATGGGAATTGCCCCTTGGAGGCTGCACGTCTCCTGACCTGCAGTCAGGCCACAGGCCAACAGCCGATCAGCTGCTGGAAAATTGATTGCTTGTGTGGCAGCTGCAAGGAAAAACTAAACCAATATGTGTGTCCTGTTGGAGTGTAAAATGAGATTTATAAGTTTCCTGGATTTTTTAATAAAATCTAAAATACTTCTGCAGTTGTTGATTTATTGGACAGTGAAAGGAGTTGCTTATGTTTTTAATGATCCACAAATTATCCATTTCATTTCTAAGGCATTGTGTTTGGTCTGGGGTTTTTTGTTTGTTTGCTAGTTTAGTTTTTTGTTTGTTTGTTTGTTTGTGGTTTTGTTTTTGTTTTTTAATTGCTGGAATAAGCAACAATAATCATTGCAATGAAAAGAACAGTAATTGTTTTAAATCTTTGTGCTCAGACCATCTGTACATGGACAGACATCAACAATTGCTCACTTGTGCTCTAGATGTTCTTTTTTCTTAAGCCTTCTTTGTACCTGCTGTTTTATAGTGTACCTTGTTGCATTTATTATGCAACTTCAGTTTTCTGCTGATGCTCTAGTAGGGATCATCCCACACCTTGATTTCAGTAAAATTATAAATGCACATCAAGTTATTTACATACATAACTGTATAGTTAGCAGAGAAGTGAAAAATCCAGCCTGCTCACTCGATTTTCATTTTTTCCTAAGGAAAAAAAAATCACATTTGAAGGTGGGAGAACCGAAAATCATTTTTCATGCAAGTTTCTTTCTCCCAGAATGAATATGCTGAAATGATTGTTAAGGTAATGTTGAAAATGTTATTACTGTTGCACTTCAATCTTCCAAAATGCTTTCTGTAGCTAATATATGAAAGTTATTTCATTTGACAGCTTATTATGTGCTCTAAACATTGTGCTGTAATACATTACAATGAATAAATACAGGGATGTTGTGTTCTTTTTCCAAGCCTTCTCTGTACTAACATGCATCATGTATCTGCATGGTGGCATTTGTTCTCTGTTTACATATTATTTCTAAGCCCTGCAGACATAACTTTCCTTTTTGTTTACAAGTTCATGGTACTGATGCTTTCCAGTTTAACAATCATTCTTTCTCTCCTTTAGAGATTGTTGTCAGGAGACAGACACAGACCTTAGTATAATGCATTAATACTGGGCATGTTTGTCATTACACAAAATTAAAAAAAAATGTAGTTGCTTATTTTGTAAACAAACCCAGTTATATTTTTGTTTGTTAAAGATCCCATGCCTAAAAATATGTGTAATGTTTCAATAATCAGGTAATGACTGAGGATATTTCACCCGTTCTCCTAATTTCAGCCTTTTGTAGGGTTCATTTTCAGGCTGCTAACTTACGGTTCTGGATTGTCAGTGTAGAGTGGTTTTGCTTCTTTTAGTTATTTCAGATTCTTCCCTCCCCAGAGCTGTAACTCTCCTACCAAAGTGTAAATCAGTAGGGCCTACAAAGGTGTATGTGGGACCAAAATTTTGCTTAAAGTTGGAAAGGTGTGCTCTCCCACCTGATATGGGGACTGCAAGGAAATAAGTGAGGGGAATATTGAGGGATAATGGTAATATTGATGCATTACTTAAAACTGGACCTAAGTCCTAAGAAAATTAAGTTACACAAAATATATAGAATTTGGGATTTCTTTGGGATTTTTTTCCGCCTTTTCCTATCTTATTTCAGCACAGCTTCCAGTGGTTTTGATTGCTTCAGCTCCTGCCTGCCTTGCCCAGGATACAAAGGAGCCAGGTTCTATTGTCATCTGCTGTATTGTAAAACATGGAAAATACACATTAAATCAAGGGAGCTGATTTAGATTAGCACTCTGAAACTGAGCTGGGGACATGGAAACATGCTTTGGCTCTGTTCTCTCTTAGCTTCAATCCTCTGGTGGTAAATCTACGTTTTGATTTCTCCTGAGGCCTTTGGAATTTCTTTAAACAGCGCTGCTTCACAGACAGAAGACACTACAGATGTGATTGCCATGACCATCTTCCTGTTCTTTCTACCCTGCCTCTTGTATTTACTGTCCTTGAAGCAGCATGAGATCCTGCATATTCATTTTCTTTGCTTCTTCCTGTCATTCCTTGTACTTCCCTGTAATCTAGAACTAACTCATGTCACCCTGTGTTTAGATGTGTGTGATGCTCAACAGCCTCTCATCCTGTACGCTTTCTCTTCTACATCCTTCTAACCATCTCATCATCTTCTCCATCCTTTTTTTTTACGCTCTCCATCCCTCCTGAAAAAATTCCTTCATTGTGTTTTCACCCTCTTAAATGGCATTGATCCTTATCACAGTTGCCTTTATCTGACCTGTAATTTTCTCTGTTAGTTTCTTGCTTTTCATCTTGCCTCAGAAGTCCAAACCATGGCAGCTGACTAATTGCTGTATTGCTCCTTCAGCCCAAGTGCCTGCAGAGCACTGTATCAGTAATAAAGTCACGGTAAATGGACTACAGGAGAAAAATCTTCATAAATGTACCTTCATTTAAACACACACACACAAACACACACCCTTAGTGGTATGACTTGCTTTCTGTACCATTCCCTCTTTCTACTCTTGCTCTAGTTCTTGTTTGTGCTGCAGGTGAAGTTCCCCAGGGCAGGAGGCTGACCCCTGTGATTGTGAAACATGCAGAGTATTGTGTACCTGGCCAGAAATAAGGGTAAGGGAGCATAACTGACTGATAGCTGCCCTGCCCTCCATGTGGCCTCTGCTTTGTGAGGAGGCCCACTGCTCTGCTGTTGTCTCTGTCCTTTCCCACACTCCTTTATTCTCCTTGAGCTGTCTCTGACTTTTATCCAAGGATAAATCCCTCTGAGGTGGATGTCTCACAGCTCTGCACTTGCTTTGACTCACACTTTGCCACGTAGTATATTGGTCAGCTCTTACTAAACTGCAATTTGGTTTTTTCGTTACTAATGATGACAATCCTTGCAGCCCACATCTTTGATTTCACTGTCATCTCTGCTGGGTCAGAGCTGTGCTTGTTTTCTCTATGATTGGTCAAAGCTGTATTTCCTCTTTCTCCCTCTTCCTGGGTTTGATACCATTTGGTTTTTTAAATATCCCCTGCAGATTTCAGGGTCTGGAGACTCTTTTGTCTCTGGTGCCCAGCTGTTTGGGCTGTATTTCTGAGGGTGAAGGTGCTGGTCCCCACACAGCCTGACCTGCCAGCATGGAAAGGCAGCCTCATCCCTTGCCTCCCCATGCAGCATCCTCACCATTCATCAGCTCCTTCCCCAGCAGGAGCAGCTCATTCTCCAGCTTCTAGTGGCATCCCCGGTAACATAACCTGAGTGATGGCAGACAGTTGGTGTCATCACACAGGTGCTGCTGCTGAGGGCTTAGCAAACACTTCAGCTACTGCAAAACAAGCACCAGAATTCAGGTCTCTTTTCAGGCACTGTGTTGTCCCTGAAGGGCAGGCCTAGCATGACCGGAGTCACCCCATCCCTGGCACTGACATCAGCAGGAATGACTGATTGCATCTAGGAAATTGCTCTTGGAATATTGTGCTGGCCTTTTTTATATAAATATTTTTCAGAGAAGTGGAGCAATGTGATCTTTAATGTGTCTTAATGTCTTACTAAATACACTAGTCAGGCACACCTCGCATCCCAACATAGCAACCAGCAGTCTTAGCCCCACATTCTTGTCTGACCATGTTACAGCTGGCAGAAGAAAGGGTGATATCACTGCTTTTGATGGGTTTCCAACTTCAGGCAGGAAGCAATTTGGCCTGATACTTGAAGATTATAAATCAGTAATACAAGTCGTAGCCTAAACTCTAAGCAGACATGAGATCCCTTCTCAAAAGCTGCATCTAGTGTTATTAAAACATCTTGGGCTGAGGCAGCCCTCTGCAGCTGGTAGTGCTTTTCACTGAAGTGAGTAGAAACAGACTCCAGCACAGGCAAAACGCACTCCGAACAGGCAGATTAGCTATTACCAAGCTACTGCTTGTCTGCTAGGATTTCCTAGACAGCAGGAAAAGAAGTGAATGGGACTGTACTTGGCAGTAGGGTGCGACTTCCATCTGGGATGCAGATTCTTGACTCTGAAGGAGCTCTGATAATCCCAGCTGTAATTTTCCAAGGAGGAAACATAAGCCAGGCAGTTTGTTACAGAGAAGTGTGGTTCCTCTAAGGAAGGGCAGTTCTGTTTCCTGAACTTTTCTTCAATCCCAGCCAGCATTGCCAGGCTTTGACTTCATTTCCAGAACTGATGCTCTCCAAGCCTGGAGTTGTCTGAGTTGGACAGCCCCATTTGAAACGATAATTTTACTGGCACCTGTATTAGTCAGTATAACTGCTTTTATGAGACATGGGACACTATGAAAAATGCAGAGAACAAACAGACCTAATATGTAAGCAGGATGCCTATCACTGTGTAATTATGTATAACTGTACAGTTACATAAATGCTTTTCTTGGGGAATCACCAGTGACGGCAGCAAGCTATGCCTGTCATGTTTGGGCTAGTTAAAGCACTGATTCATCATACTTTGAATATTCTGTTTCCTGCTTGTTCTATGGTAAATGGATTGCTGCCTGCAATTTCAATAGTAATTAATGAAGGTGAGAAATAGATCCAGTGATAAAACTGGGTTGTCTGAAGATGTGGAATAATTTACTCCAGTTGTCAAATCTCATAGTGTTACTAGAATATCATTAGCTTGTTTGCTGACTGATTCTTCCTCTTCTTGACAGATGTAGTTTTATCAGTTGGGGTAACAAATCTAAGCATACTAACCACGATTTGACTCTTTTGTTCCTCCTCCATGTGAAGTATCCCCCTCCTTCCCTTTATGCCACTCACATCAGGCTCATTTTTTCAGTTGCATTTTTCTTCTTGGGCTGTCCCACCATCTGATATGCATCAAGTTGGTCAAACCTTGGGTGCAGAAAGCAGCATATTTGTGCTCAGCTCTTAGCAGGTGTCATTGTACCGCTTCTGGTACCCCCTCTAGCTTGTTAGATCGTTCAGCTCTGGATGAAACCTTATTGCTTAGATGGAGAGCAATCCACAAAAGGAGCAATGCCCTGAGAACATGGAGGAGGAGCTGGCTAGGCAGGGATCTGAACTTCTTCTACTCTGATGGAAGCTCCAGAGGAGATGCCCGCATTGATGATTTTAAAGCACAGTGTGTTCCCCAGAAGAAAGGCACTATGTTAGGTCAAGATTATTATTACTATTAGTGATATCATTACCACTGTTATAGTGACTGTTACTGTAATACCTTATTGCAATACTTACACAAGAAGAAATAGGCATTGGCAAGTGGAGGGAAGTGATGGCTTTGCTCAAGCAAAAGGTGGCTAAATTTGACATTTGATTAGAATATAGTCATCTTTCTGACAGTAGTTCAATTGGTTAGGTACAATCACACCAAGGTTGTGGGTTCTATCCCCCCTGATGGGTCATTTACTCAAGAGTTGGACTTTTAAGTCCATTCCACCTCAGAGTAGTCTATGACTCTCAAAACAAAAGCAGATTCTTTGCTTCCTTTAAATCTGCATTGTTTTGAGTTAATGCAAGCGCAATCTGCACATATAAAACAGACAACCTGGACGGTAGGTAGATACAAGATCTATCATTAAGAAACTTATGGAGAAATTAATTTATGTACAGTTCAGATGAGCAAAGAGTCAACATGTTGGTGCACAGTGCTAGTGAAAGTGCCAAATGTTTATATGGTTTTTGCGATGGGAGAATCTGAGGAAACCAGGCTTTGTGGCTGGCCTTAGCTGACCGCACTGTTTTTTCCTGGGTACATCATGTTAGAGAAATTTGTTAAATATCCTTCCCAACTTTACGTAACTCTGACCTTACAGGTGAAGAGTTGGTCCTGCCCTAGGAATTGCAAGAAGAATGATGTTTGTTGACAGAGGTAGATAATATCTTCCTCTTCAGTGAGTCAGGATGTCAGCAGCAACGACTTGGACAGGAATTGACAGGAAATTTACGCTTAGTCCTTGAACTCCGCGGTTTTGGCAGAGATATGACTGAATGAAACACAAAGTGACAGAGGGAGAAACCTGGATTCCCACCCAGAGAGGGAGTTTACTTGAATTGCTTGGTCATGGGCTAGCTTGTTTCATTCACAGAAAAAATTCTGGATCTTAAGGGAGACTACTGTAATATCCATCCCATTGCCATCAGGGACCCCGAGAAGCAGCCATCATGTAACCATTCTCTGCAATATACTTAGGGGGGTGTAATTAATTGCTGTAAGTCTCCAGTGTGGCTTCACTGAATTCAATCAGCCCCACAAATATCACTGAAACTTCTCCGGTGTATTTTGTAAACAGGATTTACCTATAAAATAAACCCAAGCATCGATGATGTTCATTCTAAATGTCACTTATTTTTATCCTGAAATGATTACTTTTATGCTACAGTTTAAATTTTCATTAGTTCAAAGAATGGACATTCTTTTAGGGTCATGTCTTCCAGATGTGCAGGATTGCAAATAAATAGCCAGTCCCTGCAATAAATTTTCATTTAGACACTTTATGACCCAGGCAAAGAGTACATATATAAATAGGGAGAAAACTATAGACTGCTAGAAAACAAGAGTGCCTGCCTTTCTCTGGAAACGTTAACGGAACTATTGGCCTGCAGGTATCACACTTCTTGTGAAGTTTTCCTCCCTCCTCCTCCTCAACCCTGTTTTTGCAGTTGGCATTTGGAGAAGAAATGAAATCTACGTTAATGTATATATCATGAAATTCTGCCGAACTGAGTGGAGGGGCAAGAGGCTTTGGAGACCAGTCCTGGGAGATTCTGGCTGCTGCTTGTGCCTGCAATAGGGAGCAGTGGAGGAAGTTCAGGGTCTTATGAGGGCAGAGTCTAAATTAAGGCAGGCTCTGGCATGCGCAGTGGCAAGCAAATGCAATTTGGTATAAACATTGGAGCTCCAAAGTGAGTGAATGCCACCTACACTGCTCCCAGGAGGCTCCTGTTTCTCAGGAATGTTCTGGCAACGTGTTGCAACCTAGATATTAGTTGTACTTTTCAGTTTGCTTTGTCATTTTTCAGCAGCAGCTTTTAGTCTGTAAAAAAACATACTCATATATGGTAGTGTATAAAGGTGAATGCACATTTTCATTGACTCTAAAGAAGTGGGCAGCATTCTGGTGTGCGCCCTTGCAGTTTCCAGACCTGATTCCAGTGAACAGTTCCCAACCCTAAACACTGAATTTCCATCATTACAAAGAAATGATTCTCAGTAAATACAAAATTGCTAAATTTGCAGCAAAATTGCTACAAAATAATACAGCATTTTTCAGTTGGACTAAACATACAGATTGACAGAACTCACTACTTGCTGACCAGGTTAAAAGGTAAATAAGCTAAGAAAGCAAATTTAGACAGAAAAAAAATCCTACTTGTGCAATACTGCCCAATGAACATTTCTTGCCCTGTGAAATGTTCAGTGATAAAGTAGATATTTTCCCTCAATGGACCCTACTCAACAGACACGTGTCAGAAGGCTTATTGATAGCTCCCATGTACATAAGATCTGCTCTCCTGTTAGCCAGTGCTCTGCTGCTCTCATTTGACCTCATCCCTAGAAGGCTGAAACTTTATTACTGTAATGAATCTTTGTTTCTCCTTCCTTGCACCTGGGGGATTTAAACGTGCTTGTGCCAAGACACCGTCTCCTTGCTTGGCTGTATATAATCTGGGATACATGCAAGTTGATTTCACATGGAAATTAGAGAGGATGGAAGAGATTTGTCACCAGACATTTGTGACCCATGTTACATCAGCCTTTGGGAATACAGTATGTCAGCCAAAATAAAGGCTTGCCTTGCGAAATAGGTTGTTAGCACTGATAAACAAAGCTTCAGCAGGAGTTGAGGATCAGGCTAGTAGCCTGAAATACTGAAGTCATTTGGGACCTTGTATTAATGTATTTGTTCACGAACAGGTTCATAGTGGAGAAGGGCAGGGCAGCTTTTCCCACCTAGCAAACACCATACCCCATCTGATGACAGCCATTGTGGGAGAACTTTGATCTTGTTTGATTGCTTGTCAGCCCTCAAACTGCCACTATTTTTTATTAAATTGATCAGTACAGAATTCATCCATTTTTGTGCTCCCTTCTGATTCCCAATAGCACCAGCCTTCAGTTTTGTAATTTTCTGATTTAATGACTCCTGACATACCTGAGCCAAATCACAAAATGTGTTTCCCACGGAAGCTCTGCTCTGAAGGTCAGCAGATCCCTTCACTTTTACACCACTTTATTGATGGGTGTCACTTGAAGTGAGACACAAGTGAGTATTTCTGCCTCCCTTTTAAAGCTCTGCCTGAATGCTTTTCATCAACAGCTCCCATTGGAATCAGATTTCTCCTTTGTTGTTCTGTTTCCTCCTTTTTCTTCTGGGGCCAAACAGCTCAGCACTGTTTAATCTTGAGAAAACCAGGAAATGAGAGTTACTGGGAAGAGGGGTAGGATTCCTCTTGCCTATCTTGAGATGAGTGCCTGTGTGCTGATCCAGCTAATCATCCCGGCTCCAGCTGAGCAAATGGAGAGAGAGAGGAGTCTCCTGGGGGCCATTCACCCCATTCTGAAAGAGCTGGCTGGGAAGGGTGTGAGAAACCACATGAATTGTGCCTGAGGAGCACAACTGTGAGGCTTAGAAAGAGAGAAAAAGACTGAACACCAGGAAGCACAAACTGATGGTCAAGGATACATAGGGTGAACATAGGGGACAAAGGAGATTATACAGTGTGGATTGTCATAGAGTATGTTATTGATGAAGACGTTCAAAAAAGCTTCTATGAACACCTTCTCAGTAGTTTATTTTTAAGAGATTTATTTTATTACAATATACTTTATTTAATAGAGAATGTAAATAAATACAAATTTGTAAAACTGTAGTATAATTTTTCTTAAAGCTGGTATTTGTTTCACTTGAAATCTTTCTCTCTCACTTTGTTTTTCATAAAACTTTTTTAAAAAAAGTTTTATTTTCAAATAACAAACCAACAAACCCCAGAAAAAGCTCGCAGGTAGCAGTTAAATCTGCATGACCCCCTTTGCATCTAAAGTTTTCAGCAACCAGAGGCCAAGTTTCCACCTCTACCCTGAGCACCCTTCATGCATTATTAACTCTCAAAACACATTACTGTGCACATTCAGTGTATGTAAATACAGAGTTCGATTTTTATTTACTCCACATAGTACAGCAGAGTTAAAGAGCTTTTAAAGTGCATGTATATAAAACATTGTTTCTCAGAAAACTAGTTTATGTTTAAAAATCTGGACCAAACCTAGAACTTTTTACATTGTAGATTATCTGTCACAATCATTATGTGTCATAATGTCACATTATGATCACAATCATATTTGGCATGTGACCTCAGAATTTATTTCCTTTTATTAATTATTTACTGTGTAACACAATAAAAGTAATCCACAAATTATTCTTTGCAGTGGTTCTGCTTCTCTTGACTTCTAAAGCATTATGTTCATTTTATGTTTTGCTTTTAACTCATATTCCAGAAGTCACGTGCCTAGTGAATAATCTCAGTTATATTTCTGATTTGCCTTTTGTTTAAAAAAAACCATGCAAGCAAATTCCCAACCTTCATGATTAGATAGAAACTTGGAAGGCTTGAAACCACAAAAGCAAATGTATCCCCATTATCTGTATACTCATGACTTCCAAGTCATCCCCGGATGTGAGGTTCCTAAGTGCATGGGAAGCTCCTGCTGTGCTGTAAGTTGTGAAAACCAGACTGCCACGTGAGCAAAGAAACAGCAATCGGGGTTTGGGGTAGAGGTGGCAGATGGCTTTCTATGAAGGTTGTGAGATTGTTTTAAATGTGGGAAAGGAAAGGTATTGTATTAGTTTGGCATGAATGGTAAAAAAACCCAATTAGTGATCTTCTTTAAAATACTGACCGCCATGTTAGCCAATGGGATACAAGTGTACACCTCTGGGACACAAGGTTTAAATCCAGGGGATTTTGAGAGGCTCGCTCTCTTCCGCTGCTGGCCTGGCATGAGGTGACATCGTTTGGGCAGCAGCAGGACCCGGCTTAGGCCGCGCTGCCCCCACCCCGGGCGGCCGGGACGGGGCGGCCCTGGCGGGGCTGGGCTGGGCCCCGAGCC
>VYZR01011767.1:26021-37401 GCA_013400675.1 Oxylabes madagascariensis | reverse complement strand
GGTACCGTCTCTATCGGGGAGGTCGTGCTCTTCGACCGAGCGTGCAGCTTCGGGAGGGATGCACATGGAGCTTTGAGGGAGGAAGGGGACACCAGCCTAGCCAGCCAGATCAGCCAAATCAACCCTGGCAATCAATGGGGTGACAGATGTCACAGCCAGGCAAATGTATCCCCATTACCTGTACACTCACCACTTCTAAGCCATCCCCGGATGTGAGGTTCCTAAGTGCATGGGAAGCTCCTGCTGTGCTGTAAGTTGTGAAAACCAGACTGCCACGTGAGCAAACAAAGAAACAGCAATCGGGGTTTGGGGTAGAGGTGGCAGATGGCTCTCTATGAAGATTGTGAGATTGTTTTAAATGTGGGAAAGGAAAGGTATACGGGAGTCAAGAAGCAGAACTGATGAAGAGAACAAGATTCCTTTGTGCAGAAGGATGCTCAGGGCTTGTCAGTGGATGAAGTACTGACAAGTACAGGTGCAGGGTTGTCCTGTGTGTCTTCCAGCCTCACTCCAGGAAAGGTACTGGTATAGCAACGAGCATCCCATTGCACAACAAAGGAATGTTTAAATCCTCTGATCACATCTGAAGCATCAGTAGCTGCTTTGTTATTGGAAAGAAGAAAATTAAAACAATACCATTCAAGATGTAAATTAAAAGCCCACTGCAGATGTAGATTTCGTGAGCCAAGTTATTAAGAGCATTAGTATGCATATTAGAAGTAATTAAAAGCAAGCAAACAGGAAGAATGCCAGGTGAGAACATACAGGTTGGAGGAGAATTTGCTACTCATTTACACAAGTGTAAATGAATATCTTGTAAATAAATCCACAATAATTTTCTTGGATGAAGTTACAGTCATGCTGCTAGTAAGTAACTTAACCATAAGCACTGAAAACCAAAACAACAGCATACAATTTATAACAACAAGAAAACAAAAATTAAATGTAAAACAGAACCAACTTGTTTGTCTGTTCTCAGTGGTGCCCTGGAAATGAGGTTATCCTCTCTGAGGATGCTGATAATTTGCTGGGCTGGGACTGGTCCAGTTTTTTCTGACTAATGTCATAATTAATCAATTGCTTGAAGATATTTGTCTGAGAAACCTCTGATACTGTTACGTGTTTTTAAAATGTTGTTCACAGTTGTTTACAATTTATAGTCGTTCATACTATTTTATTGACAAACTTCTTCCCTATTGTGTATGCATAGTTGTCCCTATTTTCTCTACACAAATTCCTTATTTGTGAGTATTCTGTAAATAATTCAAAGAATAACTTCTCATTTCATGTGACATTCAGAAATTATTTATTCCTCATATTTTATAGTGATGCTGTAAAATGAATCATTGTACTTGCTCCTGACCAAAACATGAAAAGCTTTTAAAACCAGGTACAGTCAACAACAGCTCTCTTTGGATTAAAACAAGTCAAGGGTTTAGAAGTATTTTCAAGATGTATTTTAATATCTGAAAGTTGTCTGACTTGTCAAATAAAAGATGACTCATAGATCCCCCTAGGAAAAAAACCATCCTTCTTGTTTTCTCAAATGCCGACCAATCTTTTAGTCCTCTTCAGATTAGTTTACGGGTGTGAAATCGATATTTCAAGGTACTTACAGTACCTCCCAGAGCACATAAGTTACTAACCAAGCTGGGCTCCAGAGAGTTTCTGCATTCCATCAGGTGTCACAAGGAGCCTTGATTGGTCTGTGCCTGGTCTGAGGGAGTTAAGGCCAGGTGAAATGCCAAGCCCCTTAGCTCATCTGCTGCAGAGAACAGGTCTGCAGTGTGCCTGCTCAAGTCTTGTTACGGGAATAAATCCGACATGCCTCACTTACTAGGTCAGAGACAGACAGCAGTGTCTCAATATGCAGTCTGCCATGATATCAAATGTATCACAGAAGCCAAATGCATGATTAGGTTGCAAAGGCAAACACTGAAATTTTAAGAAATGCCAGAATTAGGATGCTTACTCAACTGACATTTGTTTCCTGGTGGCAAATGATTCATGATACATTTATCTCTAGCCACATGATCACTCACTGGTGTTTTCTCCTGCCCTGGTGCTCGGGATGAGCAGTTTGTTTACTCTGTGTTGAGTGTGCCCAGCCCTTGGTTACTGTACACTCTTCAAGCCCTGCTTCGGAGACAGCTACTTATTCTTACTCAGGATTTTTCATATGTTTGTATTGCTGGAGTAGCTCAGCCAAATAGAAGATGTGCAGGGTCCTCACCATTTCCCATCTGCAGATGTTTGACCTGACAATTGCAATAACACTCCCAAGGGGTAGGAGAGGGGGTGTTTTACCCACACAAGACAAACCAAGGGCAGTTCACTCAGGTGCAACTGCAGAGAACCAGGAAATTCACCCCACTCACTGGCAAATTCAAAGCTTCCTGCACAGAAACTCCATCTCCATCTCCATCCACTATTTCTTGCCCTGATGTAAACCTCCTCTCCCTCTTCCCACAACTTATCCCATCTATATTCTGTAAATCAGGCCCTACATCTCTAACAGCTCTGCATTCATACTGGGCAACTTCTTCTTTATGGCTACATTCACAGCTCCTATTAGGGACCTAAAATTACAATCTCCCCTTAGATCTGGCATCTAGCCCTTGCTGGACTGACATTCTCTCCTGAAACTGCAGATAAGGTCATGGCCACCTTGGGCTGGAGCACACCAAAAAAAATTGGATGTCATATACTGCATCTTGACTGGTTATGTTGATTTTTTTAACTGCTGAAGAACATAATTTACCCGATTTCCCTAATTTACCCATGAAGTTGCAAAAAAAGCAGATCACTGGAAAGAAATCATGCTGTCATGACAGCCTTCTGAGTACAGAGAAATTAGCCTTCCTCAAAGAAAAAGTCACCAGTGTCTTACTTTAACACAGACAAAACTATGTCTTTTCCTCTAGCCTCACAGCTGTACTGTTCTGCCTGAAATGTTCCACAGTAATTCAGCAGGAGGCAGAGATTCAGAATGAAAAATTTCAGTTCAAGTTTGACAAAATCATAAACAACAGAAAACAAGGCTCCTAAGGGACATGCTGAAGACCTTAATAACAGATGCTTTCAGCAGCTTTGCTAATAATAAGCTGTGGGAATTGATGGTGTTCATTTAAAAATGATTTTCACATTTAAATTTTGATGGGTCTTATTGGTTAGTTGCTGTGTGCAGGGCAGATAAAACAAATAGCTGGCAGACCTGCTGGGATATTTCAAAAAAAATTCCCTTCACATTAAGAGGAGGATGAGGCTGGTCTGCATCAGAGGTGCAGATTTGGGGCATGTAGCTCTGTTCTTCCACACAACCATTTTAGTGCCTTTCTCAGAACAGCCCCTGGTGCTGTACCACATATGACACACCCCTGTGCCCCATACGTGCCCTTTCAGAGACCACTCCCCACATGGTTTAGAGACTTACTCTGCAGGCTTGGACTTTTTCAAGATGCTTGTCAGTCAGGTGCTGCCTAGGAAGCTCCAGCAGCTCAACTTGGGGTGACTGATGGGAATTTTCAGTTGCCTGGCTGGACAAACCCAGATTTCTCTTCAGTGTTTAGAAGAGGGTTATAAACTATTAGGAAGTGACCTCAGCTGACGGGAATATCATGTTCTTTCATTCTATTCACTTACAGCATTTACAACATCTCCCCATTATCGTTTAGACTTTTACAACTCTTAATGACCCTTTTATCAGAGCAGCAATAACCAATAAATCCCCTTTGGCATTTATTGTCCTGTCTCTAATACATAAAAGAACCAATTTATAACATCTCATGAATGCTGGAGATTATTTTTCAAACTACTTCTTCAAGTCTCACTACAAAAATAAGTGCTCTGATGAAGGCCCTGTTTCTGTGGTTCACTCAGCATCAGCCCCAAATTAAATTCACCAACAGCATGCAATAAACTTTGTGGACTGGATGCTGTACGGCAGAGAGAAACAAGAAAATCCAAAATGTCTTCTCTGTAGGGAGGTGTTCCTTTCCCTGCCCGTCTCCCACCAGCATCAGTTTTGTCCTTTTGCCAGAGGGAGTTTCAGGCCTGAGCACAATCAGCAGAAGCTCTGGGGACAGGGGACACTACTTTGTCAACAGCCATCACAGAAAGTACAGATGAACCTTGTACATCTGACAAGGTGCACTCAGCAGTCAGGTAACTGAAATCAGTTTGCTGGGCTTTGTCTGAAAATGGTGGAGAGAAACAGACACCACCAGGAGAGGCTCCATCCCATTCTACAAAAGGTGCCCAGGAGTGACAGCTCCAAGGTGAGCAGTCCCAGCTGCACTCCTCCCTATGCCTCTGGCTGGCAGCAGTCATCTAACTTCAAAACACCTAAAATTAGATGTCACCAATCTCTATGCCTTCCTTTGCAGTGATGACAACATAACTTTGAAGTTATCTCTGTTATTGCAAGCAGAAACAAAACTCCAAATGTACCTTGTTTACTCATTTTTGTAATTTTTGCCCACCATGCAGTAATGTCCTGCTCTCCCTGTAGGACGTTCAATAGATTGCCATTAGTACCTTTGGAAGGTGTGTTTTGTCTTGGTTTATCTATAGGTAGAACACATGCAGCCACAGGACTCTGCAGAGAAGCTCTCCCCTGTACTTCCAAACCCCATCAATCAGAACAAAACAAAGTAGTCTGTAGGAATCATTTCAAAGTGAGCTGCTAATGAAGGCAACCTAAGGATTCTATATGTTCCTGGCAATGATTTCAGTTTTGCTAACTCCATATCTAGACACCAGACTTGGACTTGATTCAAAGCCCAGCACTGGAAAGACTTGACATCAGATTTTGGACAGGGATGTAGATATTTCTATGGGGTGAATGAAACGCTGTACAAAGATCCCCAGTGCTAAGTGAGCCACTGCCTGGGCTGGAGGCCAGTTTGGATAGGTCTGTGCTGGTTAGACACCGTATCCCAGCTAAGTAGCCTTGATGAGAGACTGTCTATTTTGACCCGGGCAGAGAAGCTCAGTTGGGGCAGCAGTTTTGCCCCCCGCACAAGCTAGGCCAAGCACCTCTGTGCCATGTGGAGACTGTTCAGTGCCATTATAGCAGGGTCTGTGCCACAAAGACCAGACGTGCTCAGTTCATCCTATTTCCCATCTTCTCGGTTGCCTGTTCATTGCTCTACTGAGGTCTACTGCCAGGTCCTCCCATTTTTCTCTTTGCTCCTGCTGACCCTCTTCTCCTCTGCAGAACTGCAAACCCAACAGCTCCTGAAAGAACTTTTCATTAATATAATTTATTAGCTAAATCATTCCTCTGACCTATTTCTTGTTGAACTAGCAGATCTCCCCATCCACTCAATATAATTGGCAAAGCACCTGAACTCTGCTGCTGGGGTTTAAATGGCCTGACATATATCACTGAGTCACAGGATATTAAGAGAAAGGTGAGAGGATTACTGGCGCCCTGCCACTGGGATCAGATGGGATTTCTTGTCCAACCACTGAAACATGTGTTTGTATAAAGAGGGTTTACACAGGCTTGGTTTAGTCCTTACTCAAAGCTTGACCACTTGAAAACAGCATGGGACTTTCACTAGGGACTGGAGACTTGGCCACGTAAGGAAGCCTTTCTTGCATACATTGTCCTGTTGATTTTTGGAAGGGGATGATCTGCATGAGGCTCTGCAGGATGGGGCTGGCCAGGAGTGCTGTGCTGGAGCTCTCTGGAGCTGGAGTTGCATCAACACTTTTCTCCTGCCTGGCTGCAATGGTCCATTGCAAAAGCCATTAACCAGCAGCCTGGCCTTGCCTGCCAGTCTGCACATGGTCCCAGGTACTCCCATTGCTGTCATTTCTTATTTTGCATCATGGTCACCAATGATCCTCTTGCTTCTAAGTTTAGGGAAGCATTAAATTCTAGGCTGTAGGTTTTCACTGGTGATTAATTTTGTTGTATAATCTTCTCCCCCTTCTGAATTACAAAACATCAAAGGGTACAAAACACGGCCACTGTCCTTGCCGAGAAACATCCATTCTGTCTTTTTGTTCTTTTTCCCGGGAAAAAAGGCCTGCTGACGTCATCTGCCTTGCTCGGGATCTTTGTAATTGGCCCCTGTCTTTTTTTGGCTCCTCCTTCCCTCCCCTCATCTCTCATCCCCTACTCCATACTGAGAGGTAACCAGGGAAACCAGGAAACCATGGCAACCCAAAGCAGCACAATTTTCCTCTGAGGAAAAAAATACAAGCATGCAAAATCCCTTTAATGTTTATACCAGGCGACTGGGTCCGAATCTTCTCTTTCCCTCCTCTTTGGAGCGAGGAAGCCATGGGCCTGCCTCCTCTTGCTGGAGCTGCCCTTGCCATGAGCCCTGGGTGAAGTGAAGCTCCACTCCCTTGCTTCACCCAGCCAAAGCCCTCGGCTCCCTGTGCCCCCACAAAGCCACTGTGGCAGCCGGAGCCCAGTTTCCGCCAGTGTGGGTGGTCCTGACCCACCAGGAGCAATCAGACATGCTGAGACAGTAACCCCATCAATAAGTGCTCCTCAGCTTTGAATACATTTCTCAACAGGACACAGGGAAGTGCTTCTTTCACTAACTGGAGATGGAGAGCTCGGGCACAGAAGGTTTAGGGTCTGGTTTTCAAAGGATGAGCCAACTGGGCACTCCTCTGTAGCTCTGGACATCTTTTCCTTGTCACAAAGTGAGTCTGTGATGGAGAACAGAAAAGTGGGTCTTCCCACACCCACTGAATTGTTCACCCTCAGATTCCAAACTGTCTGGATGAGAGACAAGGATTCTACCCTGCCAGGCAAGGCCAAGAACATAGGATTCCAGAGCACAGAATATACATTTTTATTGCTGTGTAGTATAATGACAGTATCGGAGTGGTACTATCATCGCTGCTTCTCCAAAATGTGGGAAAGAAGGGCAGCCAGCTGTGGAGGGAGGAACATAACAGCTCCATTCTCTCTCTCCTCTTTTCCCTCAAAATGGGGCCCAGGGTGACACTGCCTCACTGCTGCTCAGTGCCCATCAGCAGGCTTGTGCATAGACAGGAATAGGAAGCATCACCCTTGGGCAAAGCTCTCAGGGCTCAACCCCTGCTCCCTGTCCCTCACCCTTCAGCCAGGCCAGTCTCTTTGGGGATGGTAGTAAGATCCCAGCCCCTTGGAAACCCTGAGGTCACTCCTTCTGCACAGGGCTACTGCAAGTACTGTTCTTGGTGGGGTACAGGAGGTTTTGGAATCAGCTGTGGAAGCTTCAGGCAGCATGCCCAGCACTGCTGAGAGGCTAAGTCAGCAAAGAAATAACTTGCAAGTTTTGCTACTCTAAAAGTGTACAAGAGACGAACTGCTTGGCTTCTAGCTTATTTCCAAAATAGAACTCTGACTGTAAGTTGCCTTCTTTAGGAGAAGAACGATGACAGAAGTAATAAATTGTACACGTTTATTTTTGAGTTTGCAGATGAGGGAATGTCAAGCAGCGGTTGGGAAGAAAACAAACAAACCCTGGCAAGCAGCTATTTTTATAGAATAGTTCTGTGTTGAAATTTCTATAAGCTGGCAACAGAGTCATCATAAGAACTTTTATCCAGATAAGACTATGCCAAAATCTTCAGGAAACATCTTGCATGTTATTTTTTTTTACTTACAAAACAGAGGAGAGGGAGGGCAGATAAAACTTAGGGAAATGTTCGCAGACATACAGTGTCTGCTCTATAAGGTACCAAATATTTTATTCTGTGGATGTAAATGGGACTTTTCCCAAACCTGCCACTTGATAAGTTCAATTCTGGGGTAGCTCCAAATCAGATCTTGCAGCAGATTTGCTTGCAGCCTGAGGAGGGAGATGTCACCAGGCCAAGTGAGCAAAGTTCATGAACCCTAAGGACTAGTCTGGGATATCTCACCTTTAAGGTCAATGAGCCTGTTGGGAAAAGACTGCCTCTCCAGTCCCTCCAAGAACAGTTGTTTTAAAGAGACACTGTCAAAACTCTGCTGATTATGTTGTCCCTGTCTTCTGCTTCCCAGCCAGAGCCCAAACAAGGTCTGTGCAGGAGAAGCATTGAGCCAAGAGGACATCTGCTGCATCTGCAAATGCAGCTCCAGGCCCAGTCCGCTGGGAAGTGGCTTCTTTATCGATGTTTGCTATTTGCGTTTGATGTCCAGGAAATGTCTGGACTTTCTTAGACTTCACACTATGCCATGAAAGCATTGCTGTGTGCGTGCATGCATGTGTTTGTCCCTAAAATCTGTACTCTGAAGAAAACATTTTAGATTCAAATGTTAGCCCATAAATAAAAAAAATATTTTGTGCTAAAAGATCCCTTGCCATTGCCCCAGATAGTTTCTGGCAAGTTTCTGTCAAAATTCTGTTTATTGGAGTCGTTCTGTTGAAATGTGTCATCTATTGGAATCTGCCAGCAGAGGAGAGGAAAGGGTTACCTACTATGTGAGAACGGAAATCCAAGGCAGGAGCTTTATAACTGGCTCTGTGACGTGAACATTAGACAGTAATGTCTCAAAAGTAAACTATTTAAGCAGCTCCACTTTCTATGCTAAATTGACTCTACTGTGNGACTTCACACTATGCCATGAAAGCATTGCTGTGTGCGTGCATGCGTTTGT
The DNA here is from genome assembly GCA_013400675.1 of Oxylabes madagascariensis. NCBI lineage: Eukaryota > Metazoa > Chordata > Aves > Passeriformes > Timaliidae > Oxylabes > Oxylabes madagascariensis. Next base: position 28,805 of record VYZR01011767.1, on the reverse strand, counting down.
CCCTAAAATCTGTACTCTGAAGAAAACATTTTAGATTCAAATGTTAGCCCATAAATAAAAAAAATATTTTGTGCTAAAAGATCCCTTGCCATTGCCCCAGATAGTTTCTGGCAAGTTTCTGTCAAAATTCTGTTTATTGGAGTCGTTCTGTTGAAATGTGTCATCTATTGGAATCTGCCAGCAGAGGAGAGGAAAGGGTTACCTACTATGTGAGAACGGAAATCCAAGGCAGGAGCTTTATAACTGGCTCTGTGACGTGAACATTAGACAGTAATGTCTCAAAAGTAAACTATTTAAGCAGCTCCACTTTCTATGCTAAATTGACTCTACTGTGTTTGTAACCAAAGGGTCAGCTGCTTCCTGAAGAGCCTCTCCTAACACTTACAAGGATTAACTGGTTTTGTGTTGAGATTATTGAGATCATCTTGATGCACTTACTTCATTCTGATTTGTTTCCTTGTTTTATTTATTGTTAATAACTTCACTTTAGAAGCATCTTTTCCTTGATCTTACTCCCTTTGTTCAAACTCGATTTCTTTTAGTAAATAGGGCCAGAGGGGCGTCAGAAGTGGATACCATCTAACAGCTTGACCTCCATATTTTCCTATAGATCTCTTTCTAAATATTCATAGTAAATTTTTCACTTTTCACATTTTTATGCGCTTCTGCTGCTGCAAGTAGTTGAGCACTGAGGCAAGTTTTCAAAGAGTGTGTGAGTAGCACACAGTAAGTCTTCTCAGTATTTCAGAGGTTTTTTGCAGAGGTCACACCTATCCGGAGCAGCAGGTTGGTTTCCTCTGAAGTGCTCTCAAAGGACCCCACAAGTTCACCCAAAAGCATGTGCCTTATTTACATTCAAGGCATGGCTGCACCACGAGGTTAATTTTAAAATCCTGTTGCATCAGTCACTAATTAGCTTCTGTGCCCATTGCATGCCCATGGAGCCCATGCCAGGTAAATGAAAAACATATGCCAAGCACCTTGAAGACTGAGTGAGAGAAAACAGAACAAAAGCTGGGGGAAGATGTGAAGAGGGAACATCATTTATAGCCGTGTCCAGGATGGGGCAGGGTCAGAAACATTGAGGGAGCTAAAAAGTCTGTCTGAAATGATCAGCAGCAATCAGCAACCACTATAACCCTGCCCAGAGTGAAGGCCATAGAGAGCAGGTGAGGAAAAAGACAAGCACAAGACAAAGAGCTGTAGGAGGTGCCCATGTGTGTCACCAAGGAGCCAAAGAGGGCCCTACTTGAGCATGGTGCTGGAGAGTCTTGCAGCACAGCTCCCTTCCAGACAACATTTACGTGCACGGCACTGGGATAGCATTCATCCTGTGTCTTTCTTCTCAGGACAAGTCCTTTGACAACATGACTTCCAGCCTTCACAATGGATCTTCAGGTGAATCTTCATAGCTCTCATAGAATGATACCAAAAGTTGATCTTATTCTGTGACATGGGACTCAGCTGCCTGTGATGGACTTGTGTTTAAGCATAATATGCATCCTCCTAAGAACCTCTGCTTGTTGTCTTCAGGACATATGAACTTCTTCCTTTGAGGTTCCATTTCCCTTACAGTCTTTTTATTCCATTATAAAATATATCTAATAATTCCTTGGGCTCCTGATAGTGCTTGCAAGTGGGGATAATATATCTGCATTCTGTACCTAGATACAACTGGCTGGGATATGTGTCCATCCATTAGCTAATGGATGTAATCATTGGCTGGGTGTTTCTGCCACATGGAGAAGATGTACTATTTCCCACACAGAGGGCTCAAGTGCGTGCTCCTGACGAAGATGAAAAGGAGGAATTAATCCCCTGATGAGAACCCTTGGAGGTTTGATGCTGGAGCTGGAAGGCGTGACAAAGGATAAGACATTGATTAGGGCTCTGAGTCAGCAGCGGACGCACCCTCGCCACGCTACCAACTGGTCTATTAGCTCTCCCACTTGTTTGCTCCCTAACTTATCTTCCTGACTCATCCCAAACCCAGCTGACACCAGAGATAGGCAAACTACACACCACTGCCCCTTCAGCAGCTTCTGGTGTACTTTCTGCTGCCCTGTAACTACCATGAGGATTAACAACTTTTCTTTGCCAAACAGGAAAAGAAAAAAAAGGTAAAAAACATTGTGAGTGTAAGGAGGAGAGGGAATCCTGGAGAGGAGAAATGAGCTAGGATTGTTCCTGGGAGAGGAAGAGGGTTTTTTTAAAAGAGGTAATTCCCTTTTGTACACTTCTGTTAAGAATGTGTCATGTTATGGGCACCAGTCCCATATTTCAGTGATGGTGATGAGCTCACCATGAGTGAAGCAGCAACCTCTGTAGCAGCAAGGCACAAGTAATATGCAGCAGAGTCTTCCATCTCTCTCTGGATATGACAGGGTTCTGGCAACACTTAATTTTTTTGTTTTGTTTAAGGGGCAGGTTGACATTTCACAGTGCCAGATTAGAGCCAAAGGTCCAGCGTGGGGGTCATGGTCACCCCAGTCCTGGAGGTCTGTGAGCATCACCATTGCAGCCAGTCTCTGCTCCTCACTGGTTCTGAGCTCATTTGGACCCAAAATAGTCTCCTAAGCTCCTCTGCAATTCCTCCGCAATTCCTTTTTAGCTAATATGCTCAAAGTTTGGTGCAGCAGTAATGGGCATGGAGATAAAGAGGAAAATGGGAAAGGGTACAGAACATTTCCATCTTCTTCCCTGGGATCAGGTAGCCTCAAACAGTCCTGGGCACATTTGAAGAAATCAAATAATTTCCCTCTTTCTCTGAATTTGAAAGGGCAA
>VYZR01011767.1:1777-17600 GCA_013400675.1 Oxylabes madagascariensis | reverse complement strand
AGGACTGATCTCAATGACTTCTTCCAATCTGTGCTTATATCTAGGATTTCTCTGAACCAGGTGCAGCACTTTGCACTTGGACTTGTTGAATTTCAGGAAGTTCTCATGGGCTACTTCTTGAGTCTGTCCAGGTCCCCATGGAAGTGATCCTGTCCTTCTTTTGTGTCAGCTGTACCGCTCAGCTTCAGGCCATCTGCAAACATGATGAGGGTGCACTTGATCTCACTCTCTGTGTCACTGATGAAGATGTTGAAGAGCACTGGTCCAAAGACAGGGCCCTGAGGGACATAACTCATTGCTGGCCTCTACCTAGACTTAAAGCCTCTGATCACAACTCTCTGGCTGCATTCATTCAGCCAATTCCTTATCCACTGAATGGTCCACCCATCGAATCCATGTCTCTTCAATTTGGAGAAAAGGAAATCACGCTGGACCATACCAAAGGCCTAACAGAAGACTAGGTAACTGATGTGTTTTGGTCTTCTCTTACCAACTCTTGCCATCACTCCAACACAGGCCACCAGATTGGTCAGGCATGATTTGCTCGCAGTAGAGATGTCCTGGCTGACACCTCCTTGTCTTTTATGTGCTTTAGCAGATCTCCTAGGAAGTTCTGCACCATGGTGTTTCCAGGCTCAGCTGGTCTATAGTTCCCTGGATCTTCCTTTTTCCCATTTTTAAGCATGGGAGTGATGATTCCAGTTTTCTGGTCACCAANATCACTCCAACACAGGCCACCAGACTGGTCAGGCATGATTTGCTCTCGGTAGAGATGTGCTGGCTGACACCTCCTTGTCTTTTATGTGCTTTAGCAGATCTCCTAGGAAGTTCTGCACCATGGTGTTTCCAGGCTCAGCTGGTCTATAGTTCCCTGGATCTTCCTTTTTCCCATTTTTAAACATGGGAGTGATGATTCCAGTTTTCTGGTGACCAAGGACTTCACCTGATCACCATGACTTTTCAAATATGATGGAGAGTGGCTTAGCAACAACACTGACCAGTTCCCTCAGGACCCTGGGATGCATCTCCTCAGGTCCCATAGATTTGTGGCTATTCAGCTTCATCAAGTGATCCTGAACCTGCTCTTCACTTTTAGAGGGAGGGGCTTCACTCCCCCCACACCAACCCTGAGGATCAGGGTTGAGAGAAGTGGGAAGTCTGACAGTGAGGATTGGGACAAAGAACTCATTGACTACCTTGGCCTTCTCTATATCAGTGTCACCCTCCTTGCTTATCATGGAGGCTACACTCTCTTTGGCCTTTTCTGACCTATGTCCTTATGGAATCCCTTCTTGTAATTCCTTATATCTCTTGCCAAGTCCGTTCCAGCTTTGCCTTGGCTTTCCTGACCCCATTCCTAAACACATGAACTATGTGTCTCTGTACTCTCCCCAGGTCACCTGGCTCTGCTTCCACTGGCAGTGCATTTCTTTCTTACTCCTCAGTCTGAGGAGCAAATCCATGCCAGTTTCTGGCCTGCTTTGCTTGATTTCCTACACAGTGGAAGAGCACTCCTGCACTCTAAGAAAAGGGGCCTTAAAGAGCTGCCAGCACTGGTCATCACCTCTGTCCTTAAGGACAGTTTCCCAGTGAGTCTTATTCACCAAATCCTTAAAGAGCTGGAAGTTTGCTCTTGCAAAATTCAGGGGTTTGCCTTGGTCCTTTCTGGGCTCACACTTCTTGAGATCACAGATCTCAAGATCTGGGCCTGAGAGAATCTGAAAGCAAAGAAAGGGAAAAACAAAGAAAGAAACATTTGATGACCTTATCTGCGCCCTGACAAATGTGGAAAAGTGCAGGACAGGGGTGTGATGCTCTGGGAGGAGCAGAGTCCAGGAATGCAAGACAGGTCTCTTCCTTATCAAAGAACCAGTGCAAAAATTGTTCATGAAGGTGTATCCACCTTTGATGTTGTGAGCAGATTACAGAGCCATGTCACACCAGTTCTAAAAATTCCTGGAAAGGAAAGCTGGTCACACACACTGGAAAGCTCTCCACAGCATGCCAAGAGCACTCAGCTCTGTATACCAGAATCTCCCTTGCCCTTTTTTAAGCCCTTTGCCTTTGCTCTGTTTGCACAGCATTAAAGAACTGCACTTTTCAGGGAGAAAAATCTTTTGTCTAATATTTGTAATTTTAAAGCCGAATTTTACTTTTTTTTCAATGCACCATCATTATCCAACTTGTAGTCCAATATATAAAATTGATCATGACCTAGAAAAGAACCTAAGCTTTTGGAATGATGCTGCAGGCAGGGAAAGAGGCCTCACAGGCCATCACTCAGGCACTCAAACTGATTATGCACAAGTTACACAGTTTGATACACTCGTGAGTGTACTTAGGCACTTTGAAAATGGAGCAATAACAGAGAGCCTCCCCCTCTTCTCCACTCCCTGCCTCCCAACACAGGACCCTGCAGGGAAACACACTGTGTACAACTGGTATTTCCCCCAAGCAGACTTGCATCCATGGCAGTAGGAAAAATTAATAAAGGAGTACAAAGTGCATTAACAAAGGCTGACATATTTCCCACAGTTAATTGACATCCCCCATTCTATTTAAAATTAATAAAAGCTTGCCAAGCATGCAGAACTTGCACATCATAGCAAAGGAGATGTCTCACACAGCTCATCAGGTCATGACACTGTATCAGTGATACTGCATACCATAAATCATGACAAATATTCCTAGTATTATGTCAGGCCTGTATCCAAGGTGTTGCTCTCAGCATCAGTGTAAGAGAGCTGTCTGACACATGCTCTGGAAATTTCCACTCTGATGGACGAACAACACAGGCTGCTGAGCCAGCCTTATGACAACTAAACCCTAGTCTCCAGCTGAAGCCAGTCCCTGCCTCTCTGGTGCTGTGAGGGGACCGATCGCCCTTAGCTCATGGAGCCTGGCTGGTGTCCCCACACGGCTTGTGGTGATGGGGAACAGCANTCTGGACCATAGAAAAATTAATAAAGGAGAACAAAGTGCATTAACAAAGGCTGACATATTTCCCACAGTTAATTGACATCCCCATTCTATTTAAAATTAATAAAAGCTTGCCAAGCATGCAGAACTTGCACATCATAGCAAAGGAGATGTCTCACACAGCTCATCAGGTCATGACACTGTATCAGTGATACTGCATACCATAAATCATGACAAATATTCCTAGTATTATGTCAGGCCTGTATCCAAGGTGTTGCTCTCAGCATCAGTGTAAGAGAGCTGTCTGACACATGCTCTGGAAATTTCCACTCTGATGGACGAACAACACAGGCTGCTGAGCCAGCCTTATGACAACTAAACCCTAGTCTCCAGCTGAAGCCAGTCCCTGCCTCTCTGGTGCTGTGAGGGGACCGATCGCCCTTAGCTCATGGAGCCTGGCTGGTGTCCCCACACGGCTTGTGGTGATGGGGAACAGCACTGTGCTGCTGGCCTGTCACTGCTCCTGCAGCCATTAAATGGATTTTTCTATGGTCCAGATGTCCCACCAGTATCTTACTGAGCCACACATAGAGGGTGCTCACAGAACCTTCTAGAAACTAACGAAGAAACCCTGGCAGTGCTAATGACACTCTTAAGTGCGATGGCAGTCCTCTTTTTTCAAGTGTGGAGTCAGGTGACAATCTGGTGCATACACTGTAAAGCTAAGATCTCTGTGAGCTTTTCAGAAGGCCTGAAATAGAGTAGACAACTCCTTGATCAAGTTTTATTGGAAAACTGTGGAGCTTGAGGTACCATCAGTGGCATAGCCCAAGACGGGATTGGTCTAGGTAAGCAGGAGTGATCATTTTCCTGGGTGGTCTGGCCCATCGAGGCCAGGGCGGCACCCAGTTACCTGTACCTGGTTGTATTTGCTAATTCCAAGCCTTGGCTCAGGGATAACAACAGCAAGGGCTGTGCCAAGCCAGTGAAATTAGGGACCCTCACAGGTGACACTAACAATACTCCAAGACCTGCGGATTTCCACATGCTGCCCTGACAACACCTTTCTGGATGGTGATGACTGTGTCCTTTTGAGTAGGCAGTCTGATGCAATATCTCTCAGGTAACTGTGGAAAAGTGCCTTTTCACACCTTGAAGCCCATTCTGTGGGCCAGTGGTGGCCCTCAGCATACTCCTCTCCACTCTCCCAAGTTCCTGACACGGAGGGAAGACACATGAAATGCAGTTTTACCAGAAGAGCACCATACTGAACTCCTCCTTCTCCTCTGCATCCTTGTATTTGTGGCACTGCTGCTGGGTGAGAAGGACGAAGCTGGGAAAATGGCAGCCAAAGTTACATGGAAGAGTTCTGCTTGTCTGGGAAACTTGCATCTGTCTGACACTGGCATGCCAAGTATCGCCACAGTGATGGCCACCTACGTCCAGTTACTTCGGGGAGAGCTGGTTTCTTCATAGTGATTTGTGGGTAACTTGAACAATCATAACACCCAAAAGGTGAATCACAGATGGTGTGAACATCTGGGTGGAAATTTGTGACTTCTGGCTATGCTGTCACCTGCCCCACTGGGTGCCACTGGAGCTATCCCACAGCCCAGCAACTCCACCAGGTACCCTGGTGTCCAGCTGAAGCATCCTCGCTCTTATTCTCCAAGCAGAAACAATGACTTGGGAAGAAGCCCTGTGTTCATTTGGAGTCTGCTCCTGCACACTAGTTTATATGAAGCAATTACATTGCAGCACCACACATTTCAAAGTAAACTTCTTTGTGTAACCAGCTCTGAAAAGAGAAAAGAGCTTCTCACATCTCAGCTGAGAATTGTACCTGCACTTCTGTGGGAGCTACTAACTCTTTTCATTTAGGCTGTGGTGAATTGGCTCCTTTAAAAAGGTACCAAGCCCCACTTTGATTTTCAGTTTCTAGTCTCTACACAGGGGCTGAATCAAAGTAACTTAAACTGTGGCTTTGATTCCTGTTCCCAGAGCTGGCTTAAGATGTATTTTCATGGGCTTCCTGCTATTTGTTATCATCTGCTTGCTGGAGATTCATACCTGCCTGGTAGAGCTGGTGGGCCTGGACGTGTGTGTATGTCTGGGCTTTGATGTTCACAGCTTCCCAAGACAGTATTGAAACACAAGCACTTCTGATCAAGAATAATGGTGAGAGCTGATGAATTAACATTACACCTTGAAATACTCCCATTCTGTTCTCCAGGATAACATGCTCAGTATTCTGGTTTAGCAGTATTTACCCATACCCTGATCCAGTTGTTTGCCTCATACTTGGTAATTGCCTTGATGATATTTGGTTGTTTCTGGCAATGATGTAATCTTTGCTTGTTTTGCTTGCCTACATAGTTTGCTATATTGAAGGGTTTTGGAGTACTTCCTCTGGTGATTTTATTTCACTGGCTCTTTAGGAAAAGCTGTAGCTATTTTCTCATCTAGCCCAGAACTTTTGTCTCAAGGAAGAATATGAGCTCAACTGACTTCCTCCCATTATAACAGCTTTTCATTGTACAACTGGAGTTGAGACAGATTTATTAAATCTACACTTGCTACAAAATAGGCTGGATCTTCAGCTGTGCTCATGCACTACTTAGTCTGAAAAAATGACAGGACAAAGGTTTAAACAAACCTTTAGGCCCCTCTTCAGCCATTTTATTTCCCAGGTCATGGGGTTTTTTGTTGTAGCCCATGAGTAATGTCTCATCAATTTAACCAAAGAGGCAAGGTTGGTCTGGGGTGAATAAACTGTGTGTGTCTCAAAGCATGAATATATCCCATCCCACTCCTCCAGGGTGTATGAGGGCGGGTGCAGTCATGTAAGGGCCTCTGTGCATGATCTGGGTGGTGGAAGGGGGCCTAGGCAGGGGTAGGACAGGTTTGGTTAAAACCTGATGCCTGGATAGGGAATAGGAGGAAGATGCAAGCATTTAACTATGGTCTGTCTCTGCCAGAGGAGTTAATAGTTGGAGGCCCTGTGAAATAAGTGGGTTACTGGAAGGGGTCTAAGGTAACATTTTTTCCCAGTTCTGCCATCTGCTTGCTAGATGACCTTCCTCAGATCAACCACCTACTCAATGCTATTGGTGCAGTGTCTATGCAATGGGCTTAAAACTATCTACCTCCAAAACCCCTTTGAGATCCACCAGCGGGATCCACCAGTAGGGAAGTGACACCTAAAGCCTCACTTTGCTCCTCCTGCCTTAATCTTCACTTCTTTCTTTTCAGCAGTTAAAAAATCCTGGGATGAGACAGAGTGTTCCTTTTCAGCTATCCCACAGTCATGTGGCTTGGGCATAATGCTGGGGTGTGGGAGAGGAAGGGTTTGAATTCCCTGGGGCTGTGGAGCAGCTGTGCTGACTGACCAAGTCTGACAGCCCTTGCTGCTATGTTGGAGGAGTCCTCTCCTCAGGTGTTTACTCAGCGCTAGTGCTATCCTCATCATCCTGCTGTGAGCTGGCAGAAACAAGCCTCCCTGTGCCCCAGTTCCTGCAGGGCAAAAGTTCAGTGTCCTCCCACAAGAGGCTGATGAAGGCAGGTGTGTGGGAAGGTGTGTGGGGTTTTTTGCACAAAACCAGCTGCGATGAGCACCCAGGGCAAGGGCCACCAGCTCTGCCAGGAGAGACAGACCTCTGGCAAGGGGATGGGAACAGAGACCAAGGAACCTGTGAAACCGCACCTTGAACCGGCTCTGGGAAAGCAAATCAAAGCCATGATAAATTGGTGCAGCTTCTGTGTTCAGCTGAGCCCTCTAATCTTTGAACTGCCAAAGGCCTTGAGGGATCATTATGTCAGGTAAAGCCTACCAAAGGGCAGGTTGCTCCAGCCTCTTCTTGTCGTCATCAGGTGTGCAGACAGTGTGTGTGGGGTAGGTAGCAGGGATGTCTCTGGTTCCCTTTCCAGAGGGGTGCTTTCAGATGAACTGTAGAGGCAGCTTTCTGATCCTTTTCTTTCATCAAAATGGCTTCATGGGAACCAAAAGCTCACCTGGGGTTTTTTGTTTGTTTGTTTGTTTGTTTTGTTGGGTTTTTTTGGGTTTTTTTTAGCCTTTAGGAGGATTAACACAGATTTATGTTTGAGAAAGCAGGCTAGTTCCAATCTAAAGTGCAGGACAATTCCCTCCAGTTCCCAGGAGGGGAACATCATAACCCATTATTAGCTGTGCCAGTTACAGTTATTTCCTTCCCACATTTCCTTTCAGGTGGCAGACTAGAATGCAATTGCTTTTCTTCCTAAGAGCACTATTTTTAAATCTGAAGAATTGAATGTTATTAATATAGTAGGTGTTGTACTGTGCAGCCCATGCTATAATGGGGTGTTTATAGCACCAATGCTCTTACCCAGTCCATTTGTAATCAGAAGTAATAGCACCACTTCACCACTTGCTCCACTTGAAGACGCTGCAATAAATTCCAATGAGCCATAGCTTGGCTGCAGCTGGTGACTGATGTAGAAGCTTTGTGCGTTTTTACTTCTTTAATGTTTATAGCTCTCTTACATTATATGAATATTGCCAGCCCTGAGGATTCAGCTGTCATGAGTCAAGCCTCAAAAACTAATGAGATTTTACAAAATGTGTTCATTTAAAGCGTGTTTTATGGGCCTTCAAATGTTTCAGGCTTTGTGCCATGCTGTCAGGCTTCCCTCACTTTCCTGCCACAAGCTTGCTTTAAGAAAGGAAAAGGAAAGCTGGGATTAACATATGATCATCTGATTCCAACAGCTGGCCCCTACCAACATCACCTGATATCACAAAACTCAAGATAATGCTGTAAGAGCAGTCAGCACAGTCAAACACACCCTCATCTGTGTGATGGGCTGACACAACTCAGCTAAAACAATGTCACCTCAAGCTTATACACCCCTGGTTTTCCATGGGAATAAAAAACTTTCAGCTCCAGCTGCCGTGAACTCCCCATGCGGAAGGAGGAAGGAAGGGTTCGTTTTGGAGAAGTGCAACAGAAGCCACCAGCCAGCACGGCATGGGCTGAGCAGGCCAGAGCACATCCATATACCACCCTTGTCTTTTTGGCAAGGAACAGTCAGCAGCACAGATCCCCCACCCACCAGTTCATTGCCATTGCCTGCTCCACTGGTGCAAGTGCCTGTGAGGCTGCAGCATGAAGCAGGCAAGGGAATCAATCCAGGTTAAAAATGACCATGCTTCTCCCTCCCCCTCTCCCAGTCTCTCAGTCTTAGAGCGTTACATTACATCTGAACCACTTTCCTATTCCTGCTTGATGGTTGGCACTGCAGCAGTGGCAACGACACCTCTGAAGGGGTAGTGGGGATGCAGAGTGATCCAAGTAGGAGGCATCACTGAGTACTAAAGAGCTTTCTTAGGACTGATTACAGACCAAAGGGTGCATGTACATAGGAAATGGAAAGGAGAAAAATCAGAGAAGGGATGGTATGTCGTTTCCAGTGGAAGTAAGGAAGAAACTAAGATTTGGGAGTGGTGTTTTATGGAAAGATAGGCCTGGCTTCCTTGCACTTCTCAGGGAGAAATTACTTTGGAGAGCTATTTAGTAAGTGAGGAAAACTGCACTTAAGAAATGCCTGTCCCTGGCATCAGTTCCGCTTAAAACTCAAACATAAACCCAGATTTGTTTTGAGACTTCACCGAAATGAAGGACAACTGCAAATGGGTTTACTCTGTATTTTGCACATTTCTCAGCACTGAAGTGCAGGACTGCTTGGATCAAGACAGGTGGTCTTAGGAGCAACTGCTCAAAGAATGGAGTTAACAAAAGAGTGCTGCCGATGGGAAGGAGTGTGGGAGGGGGCGGCAACATCCTCTTCTGTCCTTGCTCAGGTAGTGCCCCTGTCTTAGTCCCAGTGGTCACCAGTTTCTTTTTAATGCCTCTAGAGCTCATGAAACCAACATTTACACATGTTTAAAATTCTGGCTATTTTTCATTCTTTTCCTAAACTACCAATGGCAACTGTTCCTGCTTTACACTGCACTTCTCCTAACTCTGTACTCTGTAATCTCCCTATGCTAATGTTCTCAAATTATAAGCTTTTCTATTTCTCTTGCACTCATCTTCTTTCTTCTTGTTCCTTCCTCATTCCCATCTTCTTATTTTCTTATGCCCTTACTGATTAGCCCTTGCCCTCTTTCTCATTTCTATTCTGATGAGTTTTTTCTGATTCAAAAACTGGATTTCTAAACAAAACAAAACCGAGCAGGAAAGCCAAGATTAACAATTTTGTTACAAGTGTATTTTTCTAGGTGACATCTATGAGCACGTGCAAGAACTCTCATCATTACTTTGGTACGTATTTGTAAGACAGAGTATTAGCTTCCCCCAGACTCATGTCTTTTATCTTTTAAAAATATTCCCTAGTGACAAAGACTATATTACCCTATCAGTTTGTACAATTTCTAGCACATCTGATCACTCCTACAATATAAATGCTGTATAATCATCAAAATAATACATAAAGCACTCATTGCCTGCAGTCTTAGGATGTCTGGAGTTGTGTACTTCCTAAGCATCTCTCTCTGTGATTGTCCACCTGCCTAGTTCTAAGGAACTTGCAGGATCCTCCAGAGGTGGCAAGGTGCTCTAACCCTCACACCACACATGAGCAACAGTGATGTGACACAAGACACATAACATGTCCCTACAGACCTGAGAAACAACATCTGCTGAACCTTGTGCTATGCTTTGATGTTTGGTCCCCCTTCTTTCCGCATGGTGGTGGGAAGCAGGATGTAACTCCAGTGGAAGCAAAGCCTCTGTAGACCAGATGATTTCATGAGAGCCCGTGAACGCAGCCATGGAACTTGGTGGACTGTAAAGGGGAAAATGAGACGGGAATAATGCAAAGTCCCACCTCTGTTTGCTGACATCCTTCATTTCTTCTTTAAATAATGCTCTGACACAGTGTTTCCCAGGGGAGATCTGGAGGGAATCACTATCTCCACATGGGCTCATGTAAGAAAGGAAGCAGCTGGTCCCTGATATTTATTGCTGTACATCACCTTGGAAACCTCGGCTGAAACACAGCACAAACCCCCATTTCTCTGGGTTATTTTTATCCTTCATCTTTTTGTTCAATGAAATAAATAATACTTCAAGGAACAAAAAACCTCTGGGAGTTCATTTCACTCAAGACAGGGAGCGCTGGAGCATAACTGGAGGTAAGATGGAAGTGCTGTTGGACACAGGTTTATTCCTGTTCTTATTTTAGCTGAACCAGTTTACCCTTCCCAACACACAGGTGATAAGGCAGTGTGTTTATAGCGAGTATCCCATGTGGCACAGCTGTACAATAGATTAGGTAACACTACTGACTCACTGCAGAGTTATTGGGCCACCTCATTCCTTCCTTTCTCAGGGCTACACACTTCACCATGTACACACTGATGGGCTATGCACACACTAATCAAGCCTCAGAGCTTTTCTGTTAGGTTAGGTGTAATTCTAGGCATTTTTCAGATAAAGGGACTGCAAAACAAATCTTCTCGCCAGAGACATCAAGTTGTTTTCTCTGATTTTTTTTTTCTAGGAGTGCTTGAAACCTCCTTCCAAAGAACCAAGCCCTCACAGGTTCATGCAGGAATTATCATTTGGTATCTCCATGCCTAGGGTGTTCCTGGTCAAAACTTTGATACTTGCACTGGATAGTGGGTACCTAGATTCAAACCAAGTCAAAAATAAATGAGGTTTTAGTAATCCTGCTGTAGACAAGAGCTATACACCTAAAGGGCCCATTGTATTAACACCCACGTGTTGGGGTTAATCCAATCCTTTGATGGATTTGGAGAGTTGTTCTTCATTTTGGTTTAATGCAAGAGGCTTTTTATGGATGTACTGACCTACCCAGATGGTCAAGTCCATGATGACTTTTAGGGACCCAGCATGGGACTTTCTCTGCACAACTGCTGAAACAACACCATCACAGAATATGTGGCCTAGCATGAGGAAGAAGAAGACTGGATACTCTCTTTCAGTGGACATGTCCCAGGCATCAAGTGCGTTTTTTTCCAGCCTGTGTTCTCAGCTGAGCTGGATGCATAGGAGCCTCTGTCAGCCATGTTTTCTTATTTCCCCTGTGGTTCAGATTGAAGAAACTTGCTTTCCTATTATTTTACAACATCGCTAGTCACAACAGAGACCATGGTGAATGAGCCAGGAAGGGGGATAAAAATCTATGGGTTGCTACCCAAATGGTCTTTTAGTACCCATTCCAAATGCCCTCAGATGGGACCTTCATAGATAATATCAAAATTTAAGTTAAGTTTTTTACTCTAAATACAAATCAATTGAAATCATGGGGAAAAGAATTGTTCACTGATTTCAGTCTTACCAGGATTTGGGGTCGCAAAAGGGGGACTAACTGTTGTTCACTAAAGCCAGTGGAAAGGACTGTAAATAACCTGAGCCTGTGGTTTGGCTTCTGGTCTCACGACTGCTTTGGAACTGGCTATAGCAGTTGCTGTTTACCCTGTCCCCATCAGCTGATCAGTTGTGCCTCCCTGCAGCCTCCTGAGTTGCACTAGCCCAACTGTTTGTGTAACCATGCAGTAAACTGCCTTAGGAAATAGCCCAGCGCAGGGATGTTCCCCGGCACAGCTCACTGCCTGGCTGCACAGACAGCTGTGCCAACCCCACAGACAGGTGGCACGGGGTCCAGGGCAAGGAAGGAGAAACAGCTGCTCAACACTGCTACCAACAAAATGTTTCCCTTGGAAGATTGGTGGTGATCCCAGGTTGGTGATGCAAAGGGAGTGAGCTACATCAGCAGGTGCTTTCAGGAGGGTCTTTGCTTGAGCCATTTCACTTGCTCTAGCACTTGGAGGCTTCACCAGAGTAACTGAGCTCACTAACCTGGCAGAAACTAGGCAGGCTGGGTAAAAAAGAGGCTAGTTTTCTACTGGGCTGTTAGATGGTTTAGTTGTCTCATGTGATATCAGCCTCAGTGATCAGACCCTTGATGCTTGTCACTTACACAAGGACACACAGTTGTATCCACGGTTATCCTTATGCTTGATGAAAACAATCCATGTTTACAATGGAAATACCAGAGAGCACAAATGAAGAATGTGGTGACTAATTATATTCCTTCAGCATTACTATACTGGTATTTTGTTTATTGAGCTTTTCCATTCTAGTTCAAGATTCATCACACAGGCTCATTCCCTGGCCTTTTCCAGGACATCTGCCTCATGGAGGACATCTGCAGAGATGGCTTTGTACATCCTCCAATTGTTAATCCAAAGCTTTTATTTAGGTGGACATACCCATCCCATGCAATACTCCCAGCAGTTTCACTTTTATATCATTCAAAAGCAGAGTAGTTGGGGGTGTGGTTTTTTCCTAGTTTCTCCCTGTAAATTCCAAGTTTGAGCCTGCGAAAATATTTACAGCTGTACTATATAAACTAACGAAAACAATGTTTAAAATGAAACTGCTGGCACAACTTTATGGTGAACAGCAGTGGAAATGGCCATGTGGTAATAAACAAGCTACCTGATATGGTTTATTCTTTAACTCCTTGCTTACTTTTAGAAACTTAAGCTTATGTTCTCAAATGCCTGAGCCCTCTGACACATGTACATGTGTTGTGTTAATCACCAAACCCAAGTCCGGGTTCCCCTGTGAGCACGTAGCCTAGGAGTAGATCAGTGAGTAAGGAGCCTGCTCAAGCAGGGACTGTCTGTATTTCCATGTGCTTCACAGTACAGAACACACCATAAACAAAGCCTCAATTTCTGAGGTAAACAAGAAAAAAATTCTGATTTTTAAAAAAAGGGCAAGAAAATGCCTGGACATTGGCAAGTCTTCCTTCTTGCAACAATGCACCAGGAAAACAAAAGAGAGAGAGATTTTATGTTACTGCTGTGTTGCCTTTCTCAGACATAGCTATGATGGTTTCCTAGCCTGCGATCATAATGGCATGATGAGATATTTATAACATGCTAGGAAAAATGTTTCCTTTTTAAAGCCCATCACAGTGGCATAATAACAAGCCTTGAAATCTGTCTTTCCTATATCCCCGAATCACTTGATGGAAATGATTTTTATGTGCTGACTGTTGGTGTGCATATTAAAGCCATTTCTAAGGAAAAGCTGTAAAACATACACTGCACTCTGCACACATGACTGCACAATCAGATTAGGCCACATGGCAGTAAAAGTGCTCCTGCCTGGTCGAACAAGAGCTCCTGCAATTGTTACCACAAGTGAAGCCATGCTGGTACGAGAGCAAGGGTGGGAACAGCTCAAGTGCAGATAAGCCTTTGCAGTAAATCAGCCATAACATGGTTTGGCTCCACGCCCAAGTAATAACTAACCAGTTTTATGTTAATTATTTGCTATCCTTCTACATATAGCAATAGTTACAAGCTTTACTAAGCATAAATGACTGCAGTGTGTAGTTGGCTTTCACAAAGTCTCTACTTTTTTGACGTACTGCATCACTTTCTAACTGACAGTTGTGAATTATTTCAGTTTTTCCTTTTGCTCTGGCTTCTTTCTTGCAGCCTCTCATGAAGTAATAGAGGCAGTCATACATTTGGATATTTCATTTTGTAGTTCCTGTGCATGTTATATGGTAACTCACCCTTACACACTGACTGCAAAAGAGTCATTCTCTCTTGAGCACCCCAGTAAATCTGCTTCAGTCAGAATATATTCCCATACCTGGTACACAACCACCAAGAAGATGGGTTGCAAAACCATGGAGCCCCTCTCTATCCTTCTCTATCCATCTTGATCAAAAGTCTCCAGTCCCCAAATCACAATGCAACGCTCTATTAGGGAAGCTAGCCCAGCTCTTTGGGGGAGTGATTGAAAAATTGGTCCAGCTTTGAAAAGTCAGAAAATTATTGTGGTGGTTTGTTTTTTCTTTTCCTGGCTAGCCTCAGCTTCGCCAGGTTTCATGGTTTACTCCAAGTTATCTCCTCCTTCCCCTTGTTGTCAATCCCTGGTGATGCACCACCCCTTTTTCTTCTAGAAAGATCCATACCCCTCCCAAGCTCTATGTCAATCCCCTGAAGCCCTGCCTACACTCCCTATCACTCTCCTGTTATCCATTCCCCCAGTTCTGGAAAATTCTGAACTATTCGGTGGTTGATTGGTGTGCAATGTTATACCCTCCCCCAGTCTCGCCCTGTTGGGTTTGTGCATGTCCATCGAGTTCCCGAGTCCTCCCTTGTTCCTTCCTCGCCGGATGTTCTGTGACCCTGCCTTTGAGACCACCCCAGCTAATCAGTTGTTGCAACCTCTGTCTAGCCACTCTTCTGAGTTAGGTCTCCTGTGTGGTGAGTCTCAATGTTTTCCCCTAGAGAATAAACTCTCCATTTGGATACTTTGCTGGCTGGGCACCCAAAGGGACTTCGGGTTTGGAGCGCACCACATGAAATTATTTATCCCCAGGGTTACTTTTTTAAGCTGATAGACCAAAGGGCCAGCCTGCAGCAGCACTGGCAGGGGCAGAGACAAATGTCAGAGAAGCAAATACCTGCAGTTTTCAGTGCCTTGATGATTCCTTTAGTGGAGTCGTGGTCTGAGACCTGTTTCCATCACAGAAAGATCACAGTAGGAGCCCCCTGGCTATGACGTATGCTCATTCCCACACAATTCCGCTCTCTGTCCCCTTCAAAACCTCAGCCATGAAAGTCCTTTATGGGGACCTAAGTGCATAAACTCCTCTGAAGTGCTTGCGGAAGTGTTGCTTTAGGTCTTACCCGCTTGGTCTCCACCAGTAAGGATTTTGATTTTCCATCATGACTTGTCTATTCCTGAGGGCTGGTGTGCATCTGGAAGGGTTGTGTAGTTCTACACTGCAGGTATGCCAGTACAAGTGGGGCACACCAAAAGACAGCTTCAGCCAGAAGTACAGTATTGCTGGCATGACTTTTGGGTCACTGCAGGTTTTTGTGGATGAAGGTAAAATGCTACTGAATCCCAAATATATACTCCTCCTAATAGTGGATATACACCTTGCACAAGGATGAATGGCTAACAAGAAACCAAGATAGAGGAGAATTATGCCAAGGGACATAAGTTTTATTAAATCTGCAGCCTCCTCTGGGAGGTAATTTGTGCAGCCATTAAATAAAGCAAACACTATTGGAATTTCACAAATAAATGATTCTCCCTTACCTGAGTGGAACACACATTCCTTCAATGATATTGGTACAGTGCAAGGAGATTGAAAAAAAAAAATCAAGTTTTAATTAAAATAAAATGTTATCAATGGAAGGCAAAGGAATCACAAAGTTTCTCCCAGATCACTCCAGAAAGTGCTGCTCTTGATAATGATGGGCAGAGGTCATTGTGGAAAAAAGCTGGGCAATTCAGAGGACATAAAAATTGAATGGAAAAGGCTTTGAGTCAGGCTGACAGCTTGGTTAATAAAGTTATGTGCTAACAAATACTAGCACGTATGTGGGCCCACCTGGGCGTTGAAGAGTTTGGATTGTGAAGTGATGGTTGACAGCTTTGCTGCTGCCACAATGTACCTGTTTCCCTGTGAGTCTGGGTTCCCTATTAACAGCAGACACTGCTGCAGTATTAGAACACCTGCAAAACTGGAACAGAACAGGACTTTGGAGAAATTATTCTACAATAAACTTTGGTTGTTTCTTCAAAGAGAAAGATGAAGCAGTGGTGAATGCTCCAAGTTCTTACAAGTTTCAATGACAGAGCAGCTCTCAGGTTATGAAAATGAATCCCCTGGTGCACAGATGGCAGATGACCACTGAGGCACACCAAATACACTTGAGAGATGGCTGTGTCCTGACCCCACTAGCCACTTTGTCATGAACTTCAACAACTACGTACCAGAGCCTTTCAGCAAACTACATCACAAGAAGAAACAGGACAGAGAATTGAGCACATGCTGTGCTGGGGAAAGGGCAGTT
>VYZR01011760.1:41999-64004 GCA_013400675.1 Oxylabes madagascariensis | reverse complement strand
CTATGGCTGTTCTTTCCCTTCCCTGGAAGGGAAGAATATTACAATTATCCCTTCTTAATCTTTCTTGTTATCCATTGTGTCTGGCAGATGGAGGTGAGAATAGATTGAGACTTAGAGTAAATCACAGAATGGTTTGGGTTGGAAGGGACCTTAATCTAGTTCTAGCCCACCCCCCCAACATGTTCCACTAGGGCAGGTTGCCCAAAGCCCCATCCAACCTGGCCTTGAACACCTCTAGTGATAAGGCATATACAGCTTTTATGGGCAACCTGTTCCAGTGATTCACAGTAGAGACTTTATTCGTAATATCCAATCTAAACCTGCCCTCTCTCCTCTTAAAGCCATTCCCCCTCATTCTACCACTACATGCCCTTGTTGTTCTCCAGCTCTCTTGTTGGCTCCCTTGAGGTACTGGAAGGTGCTATAAGGTCTCTTCGGAGCCTTCTGTTCTCCAGGATGAGGAGCCCCAACTGACCCAGCCTGTCCTCACAGGAGAGATGTTCCAGCCCTCTGATCATCTTCATTGTCTCCTCTGGACTTGCTCCAACAGGTCCCTGTCCCTCCTGTGCTGGGACCCCAGAGCTGAACGCAGCCCTGCAGGTGGGGTCTCACCAGAGCAGAGCAGAGGGGCAGAATCCCCTCCCTCGCCCTGCTGCCCACAGGGCTTTGGATGCAGCCCAGGACACATTTGGCCTTCTGGGCTGCGAGTGCACCTTGCCAGGTCTTGACAATTTTGTCATCCCCCAGCACCGCCAAGTCCCACTTCTTTGTACAGCCCCACTTCTCAAGCCTGTCCAGATCCCTCTGGATGGTATCCCTGTCCTGCAGTGTGTCAACCATGCTACAGAGCTTGTTGTCATCAGAGAACTAGCTGATGGATGATGGAGCACTCGTACCCACTGTCCATGTCACCAGCAAAGATGTGAAACAGGCCCAGGCCCCGTGATGACCCCCGGACAACCTCACTCATCACTGGCCTCCACCTGGATATCAAGATACTGACTTCAGCTCTTTGAGTGCAACCAGCCAGCCAGTTCCTTATCCCCTGAGTGGTCCACCCATCATACCCATGTCTCTCCAGTTTAGAGATAAGGATGCCATGCAGGGCAGTGTCCAGTGCTTTGCGCAGGCCCAGGTGCATGATGTACTGACACAGAGAGAACCTGGCTGGTGATTTATATCAGATTTTTGCACCATATTAGCAAAGTATAATTCTATAGTAAAAGAGTGGCTAAGAAGAAGTAGCCCACAGAGAGAATTATCAGCAGTAGACTTGCTACATTAGTTGAGATCCTTCCTTCTTTTAAATCACCTTAACTATTACTCTTCCAAATACATAGTTGTTTCCTCTTCTTAAAAGGCATCCACTGCAGCGGTGGGGAGCTCAGCACAGCAGCATTCAGCTGTGCCATGACAAACACTAACCTTGGAGGACCACCTCTGGCAAACAACTGTGTTTTTCTAAACTGAGGGAAGATCTCTGAAATTCAAGATTTCATGGAGAAATCCTTGTGCTTTCTTGTTTCTTGCTGCCATGGCAAGAATTGAACAGAATTCCAATAGTTTGTTGTATAATCTAAACCTTTATTGACTGAACTCATATCACTCTTAGGTAAAATTGGTAGTTTTTGGTCACGATGTGAAAAGTGATAGTAGAAGTCCTAGTGTGAAGGTCAAATTACATGAAAATCCTGGGTGTGGTGTGATTTGGGGAGTTTTCGGAGGTTTAGGCTTTTTGTTCGGTTGATTGGTTTTTGAAGGGTCACAGTTTTTCACTGCAATCAGGTTACTGCTTTTTGTAAGCTGTACGATGATGTTTGAATTGTAAAGGTATTTTTTGTGGATAATGGGTATACATTTTATTCATTAAATGTATTGAAAACCAAAGGGGTTTTTTCCTTCTAATGAAGGAGTTTGCCCTTGAACCTCAGCCAGTTTGTACAGCAATGTCCTCCTCAAGACATAACATCAGTGCTGCCACTCAGGAGGAGGAGCTGCCATCAGCCTACTTTGAGCTAGTGCTGCAAGAACATTTGCCAAAGGTGACTGAAGTCCCAAGGCCACACCTGCTGCACTTCTGTGACAATGTCTGCCCTGCAGGCACATCCTAAAGAACAATTCTGAAGAAGTAACTATGAGGCCTGAGGTAGGTATGATCTTTAAGAAGTATGGTTTAGTCTCCAAGAGGATTTAAGAACTTCAAGCACCTGTTACTAAATGGGATTTATCTCCCTACTACCTGAAAATTTGACAGGCTCCTTGTTGCATTTCCTGTTAATGACTTGATCAGCTAAAGCTGGTTGGGATGGGGAAGTTTATTCCAGATCCCTGCATTTCAGTGAGTACTGAGTTCCTGAAAGCCAGGAACTGAAAAAAAAAAAGATGTAAAAAAACCCCAAATAAAAACTACCAACACAACCCCCCCGCTTAGGATTAAATAGTGGAGAAGGACTGAACCCCAGCTGAATCCCACTCAGTTTTGGTAAGCCAACTGCATGTTCCATTCCTTCCCCAAAGCAGTGACTGCAGGTGACTGCAGAAAACCACGTGCCAGAGAAGCAGCAGCCCTGGGCATTAGGCATTTGTAACACGGGGCCAAGTTCTTGCCTGCAGAGAAAAAAAACTAAACTGGAGCTGGGGCTGTCCTGTGCAGGGCCAGGAGCTGGACTCCAGTGATTCTTGTGGATCCCTTCCAACTCCAGCTATTCTATCATTCNCCATGACAAACACTAACCTTGGAGGACCACCTCTGGCAAACAACTGTGTTTTTCTAAACTGAGGGAAGATCTCTGAAATTCAAGATTTCATGGAGAAATCCTTGTGCTTTCTTGTTTCTTGCTGCCATGGCAAGAATTGAACAGAATTCCAATAGTTTGTTGTATAATCTAAACCTTTATTGACTGAACTCATATCACTCTTAGGTAAAATTGGTAGTTTTTGGTCACGATGTGAAAAGTGATAGTAGAAGTCCTAGTGTGAAGGTCAAATTACATGAAAATCCTGGGTGTGGTGTGATTTGGGGAGTTTTCGGAGGTTTAGGCTTTTTGTTCGGTTGATTGGTTTTTGAAGGGTCACAGTTTTTCACTGCAATCAGGTTACTGCTTTTTGTAAGCTGTACGATGATGTTTGAATTGTAAAGGTATTTTTTGTGGATAATGGGTATACATTTTATTCATTAAATGTATTGAAAACCAAAGGGGTTTTTTCCTTCTAATGAAGGAGTTTGCCCTTGAACCTCAGCCAGTTTGTACAGCAATGTCCTCCTCAAGACATAACATCAGTGCTGCCACTCAGGAGGAGGAGCTGCCATCAGCCTACTTTGAGCTAGTGCTGCAAGAACATTTGCCAAAGGTGACTGAAGTCCCAAGGCCACACCTGCTGCACTCNAGCCCTGGGCATTAGGCATTTGTAACACGGGGCCAAGTTCTTGCCTGCAGAGAAAAAAAACTAAACTGGAGCTGGGGCTGTCCTGTGCAGGGCCAGGAGCTGGACTCCAGTGATTCTTGTGGATCCCTTCCAACTCCAGCTATTCTATCATTCTACTTGTTCTGCTGTAGATTGTATAGGGCTGGCAGAAGCTCATCTGCTGTTCTGAACCTCTGAGGCCAAAATGGGATGTGACCCTCAGAAGGGCTCAGGCAGACACCTCTCAGGCACTCCTCAGAACTGAGAGCAGGCACAGCAGGTATGTGGGTGCAGAACTGGGAGAAGGCAGGCAAACAATCTGACAGGGTGAGATGCTGGCACTTCTCTCTATGGCACTACCCTTAGGCACACAGTTCAGCAGCTCGTGGCTTCATCCTTTCCCCTTTCCTCAGAAACCAGGAAGAATGATAGCAGTGAATTCTTTTTCCTTTCTGTTAGGCATTGAGGCACATGTGGTTCCCTCAATTACTTCTGGATGTTTTAATCATTGTTATTGTTGTGCTCACACTGACAGTGAGTTACAGTGTGCACGCCCAGACTGAGTATTTGAGATTGTGAATTTCCCTTCTCATAAACAGGCAGACAGAAAAGCTGAGTTTGTACCTGCTTTATTAGAAAACTAACCCATGCAGTTTTAGCTCTCTGCATACTCACAGACACCTCTGGGAGCTTGTTTCCCAGGGCTGTGTGGAAATCACATTTCCAAGTGCCGCATCAAAGCGTGGGAGATGCAAATGGCTGCATCCTGCTTTTCTCTGGCCCATCTGCCTTTGGCTGATGCATCCAAGGAAGGCTGGGACTTCAAGCTGCTTGAAGTATAACCAACAAGTGCGATGTTGCACAATGAGACACCAAAGTTCATTTGCAGACAGAACGAAGCACATGCTTCTTTAGTTGCTTGTGTGCTTTTTCTCTTGTGGCTACTCTGTTAGCTTCTTCTCTAATAATTGCTTCACCAGAACAGGATTGGACCGTCCTTGTGTTTTCCTTTGTACCAGACCAATTAACTTATTTAGAACTTTTCGATTTCCTGCCTTTATTGCCATAACCTTTAAAGAAAAAAATGCAACGGACACCATTATTACAGGAAAACTGAACATCTTCACTCATTCCCAACCAAGGTAAGAATATTTTTGTTCTTTGGACTGTTGTGATAAAAGACTGCATTTTGGGTAAAGTGTTATTTATAAAAACTGCCTTCAGCTTTGCAATAAGCTCCTGCTCTGCTCCCATGAGAGAACAGCAAGTCCCTACAGCAGCAGGGCCTTACAACTAATAGAAAGAGCTCTTCTTATTGAAAGAGTCAGAAGACACTTCTGGATTTTACAGTATCTGCAGCTTGAATAGCAACTTCCTGGAAAAGAGCCAGAGATGGACTTTCCTTGCTAATAGGATCTACCATTTTGCTGAATATAATGTCCTGTTGTAACAGGTAATTTGCATTGAATCAAAATCTATTTGATAATATTGGTGAGGTCCTTCAAGCACGGACGTAGGTGTTTTTTATTTCCTTCAAGCACATAATCCTTTGCAACATGATGATTAATTAACTGGTCAAATATGACCTCCTATCCGACAGCCTTTGATGCACAATCACCTGCTACATTGCAAGGGCTGTGTTTAAAAGCTGAAAGGACCAGAAATTTCACCTTTGGGCCTTCCTAAAGGAGATGCTACTGCTGAAAGACAAGCACCTGGCCTTCCTACTATTTGTGTGGCAGGGAAGGCATTCTCTACCTTGTCAGAGTACTGGGCAGAACACAAAAATAGATGCAAAGAAACAGGATGACATATTTGCAGATATTCAGGGAAGGGTTGCAAACGTAGGAGCCACGCACTGTGCCAATACCAAATTCAGATGCAAACACTGCTTCACATTACAGTCTCTGAATTATTGTCAGTCTAAAATCTCTGTTATGAGTCCTTTCCACTGTGCAACATTACTCTGGATCTGCTAGAAATTACCTATGTGGGGCAGAGTGCGGTACAGTTCCCAGTCCTGCACTGTCATAAAGTGCTCAGTGTTGGTCTGAGCAGCTGTTCAGAAGCTATTTAATTCTGAAAAAAGTTACTCTCAAAACACATTGAAGTGGGAGTGTGGTTATGGACCTTCAGCTCCTGCACTTCCCAGTCAGTTCTAACGTTCTCTCCCCCTCTGCCTGTGCTTTCATACCAGTCTGGAAATGCAGCAGCACTTTTATCAGGCTCTGCAAATGAGTCAAGTCGGATGGAGGTCACGCTGACCTACTGCAAGCTCATTTTATCAAAAGCTCTTGCAGAGCTGTTAGCATCCCCCAATGAGATCTGGAGTGGGTGGTATTGTTCTCAAAAGATGCTAATGTTTTTTTCCAAGTGGCAAATGGAGCTAGACATTGTTTATATTAGAAGTAAGCTATTCACTTCTGCTTTTACATTTTTGCTCCAGAGAATATATAAGCGCTTGTTTTCATTTTGCTTTTTATAAAGCAGATTATGTAGACTCTGTCAAGATCCCTTCCCACTCTTCCCCTTCATGATCAACAAGGGTTTTTTCCATTTTTTTCCAGCTCAGACCTTGTTAGACTGAGCCACTGGCTGCTGTGTGTCTTTCCAAGGAGATGGGGAAGAGCCAATCATCCCCCACAGGGGAGCGTTTGTGTTGCTGCCACAGCCCAGCAGAACAGCAGAGTGGGCAGCAGCTGTGGAGCCCCTGCTGCTGCCACAGGGCTCTGGCTCCTCCCCACGCCACAGCCACTGTCAGGCAGGAGAGCCAGTGAGGCTCCTCTCTTTGGCAGTGGACAGAGACAGGGACATGGCAAAAAGTCAGATGCAAGTAGAATTTCTGTCTTGCCAGCTCTGATGCAGTCTCTAATTCCACAACTAATATACGCCTTGCTGGCAGGTAACTTCAATCTCCAGCTTCAGAACAGTTTAACAGTGTTGCCCCAATATCACAACAGAGGACATAAAAATCAGAGTTATGTGGCTGGGTGGCAGGGTCAGGTTAATGGCAGTACAGCTGGAGAGGGACAGGGCCCTGCAGTTTTGCTTTCCTGCATTAAAGTTTTACGGGCTCTCAGAATGACTTAGCACATTAGCCAGACTGGTAATTTGTTTTGCGGATCATTTTGTATAAGCTTCAGTTTCAAAAAACCCACTTAGTAAAATAAGAAAGGAGAAGAAAAGCCTGATAATATCTTGGCAGCAGCTTTACTGCTCTGGCTCTAGAGCTCAAATGCCATCAAAAGGGAAAAAAAGAGAGGCTATTTTAACCCCCTTTCAGTGCCACAGACTGCCACAGTGCAGAAGGTTCCCAGCACCATCATAATCACCTCATTTTCTCGTCCGTCAATCACTGCCTGGCAGATCTGTTCAAGCTCTTTTTGATCCTGTAACAGTTCAAGTTTCTGTTCTTTAACAATTTCAAGTGGAGTCTTCCCTTCTCCCTTCCACAACTCCGCAAGCACCTGAAAATCACAAAAAAAGCAGCAAAGGTCAGTGGCTTGACTTACCAACATCATTTACATGCAGTATTTCGGTTATGGATCCAAGAAGCCCTATTTTTGCTAAGAGGAGATTGTCTAAATGTGAACAAGCCTAAGATTTAGTCATGTGCCTCTCTGAAAGAGCCCTTGTACCCCCCTCCTTTTCTGCCACCTGTACTGAGACAAAGCACGGCCACTTCCTGCAGTCCAGGTTAATGGTTTGCAGCAGGTGCTGTTGCAGCCTCTTGCAGTCCGGGCCCTGCCCGCTCCCCCAGTGCCTCTGGGGTCTCTCCAGAGGGGTTTGCTGAGCACAGCCCCCTGTTCCTCATACCTGGAGCTACCACTCCCTGGCCACAGCCACCACAGCAGGGAAGGCTGCAAGGCTGCTCCTCCACCAGTACTCCTGCTCTTCTCGCATCATTCACAGAACTGCGTGGGAACAGCAAGGAAATGCATCTCCATGAGCAATGGCTCTGCCCGGGAACTGACGATTAGCTGACTATTGTACCAAGTCCAATCCCAGGTAACTCATCCCATTACCAGTCCTCGCCAGCAGGCTGTAATGAGGATATGTATGACAAAGCAGAAGAAAAATGGTGCCAAGCAGAATGAATGCAGCAGCTCCAGCCCACCTATGCATCATCTCCAAGTACTGGACTGCTGGGCAAACCCAGGCCTGTGGAATAATCACTTGTTAATGCTAGTGTTTTCCTACACTGCAGCAGGGCTATTGCCCTGGAATACACTTGAGAGGAGAGAACATTTATAAAAAACCAATTTCCTTGGGCAGTCATTTTCTGTATTCCCTTTGCTTTTATTTCAGGGCCGTGGGAGGAGAGTAAGAAAACCCTTATTAAAACAGCTCATTGTGCTCCATCCTGAGCTGAAGATATAATTGTATGTTTGGGCCATTGCTATCCCAATATGGAAATGAATGTCATGTCAAAGTTTCAGCACTAAATATTCCCTGTAGGATGAAGAAGAGGCTGGGATGGGAAGACAAGGAGGGGCATTCAAACTACATGGTAAATAATTTGCAGTGCAGCAAGAGAACTCAGGTAGAATGAAGCACATGGGATGGGATCTTAACTGCCCCAGCACTTTGCTTCAGCATGACAAATTTTTGGGTACAAAAGACCTTTGGTTAAAGAGTTCTCTAGTCACAGCAAGTATTTAAGAACTGTGCATTCATACAATTGCTGCAAGAGGATATTGTTTGCCAGTGGCACTCTGAAGCTTTTTATGGGATCTTATCAACTCTTCTGGAGACCTTGTGAGAGGGTAATGACACACAGCTGTATTGTGGCAGCTACATCTTAATTTTTCCTTGTGAGAGGGCCAAAGGCAGATGACAATATTGAAGTTACTGGTAATAGCTATAAGCAAAGCTTTCAGATCTTTGTACTGAATAAATCAGTGCTGTATATGATGTCTTCTACAAGATCTTCCTTCTAGTGTGATATTTAAAAATCATCATGCCAGTGCTACCTGGAATAACCCTAGAAATAAATATATCATATCCAACAGAGATTCAGCCTGTCTGCAGCTGCTTTTTTTTTTTTTTTTTTTTGGTTGCACTCCATTGCTACTCCAGGCAGCTTCTGCTTCTTCCCTGAGGGATGAAGCAGGAAGGTTTCTGTTCTGGAGGCCTCCCAAGACACCCCATACTGTATGTCACCCCTCAGAATTAGCCCAGTCCTTGCCAGACACAGCACAGCCTCTAGCAAAACACCCTGGACAGTCTAAAGTACTGCACAAATCAGAGTGGACAATGAATAAACCCTTTCATTCTCCTGGAAAAAGGCAGATGGAATTTTTAGAACTGGTACGTATTCAAGCAGGATGTCATGGGCTGCAGGAGGGGGAAATCTGCAATGAACAAAATCTATGCAGCCAACCATGGCAGAGTTACCCAGGAGCAACACGTACATCAGGCTGACTTAGATCACGGGCAGGACGGCTTGACAGAGGGAGATCCAGCTCTGATTCTGTGTTATGCCTATGCCAAATATTTCCTGGCACTGAGGAAAGCTTGCCCATTAGAAACCTTGAAGGCACCAGATTTTTCTCTGTGACAGCTGCATCATGTGTCCCTTCCCATTTGGTAACAAGCATCTCCACTTGGTAGAGCAACAATGTTATCAAGGCCCTTGCTTGTTTACAGGTATGTAGGAAAGCAGAAAGAGATGTGGCCAAGACCTGTCAAAGATGCACTTTAAAAAAATGTGTTTCTCCACTTGGCAAGGAGTACAAATCTAAAGAAAGCAGTTTAAAAAACGATTTCAACTCATTTACACAAACTGCCTGCACCAGCACAGGAGGATCAAATTATGAAGTCTCCAGAGCCAAAACGTGAATCTCAGGCCTCATTTCCATTACTGAAATCTCAGTAGCTTCTAACTATTGATTCTTGCCTGAGCGTGATTAGATTTTAATGATGTTCTGTGGTCTCCACCTATGCAAGCATAGCAGCATTGGTCAAGATGAATTAATCAGGACTTACACGTCTGGCTGTCATGGGCATCATATCAAACACTTTGCAACTGGTGACCGCGCCAGCTGACTGCTGTGCCTAGGAATGCTCCAACTGGAAACCCTATCTGCAGTGATCTGCTGCCAAGGGCAGGAAGAAAGCAGCAGGCAGCACAGCTCCAGCAAGTCCTGTGGGCACCTCTCCTTTCCAGTGATGGAAGCCTTCATGTCTGGCAGGTGTCCCTCAGCCTCTCAGAGAAGCGTGGGGCAGGTTGGGTCCAGTCCTCCAGATGGTGTATTCGTAATTGTCAAAGCAGATGGTTCTGTTTAGATATGGGTACTGTATTCTATCTTTCCCTCTGTGGGTACTCTACCTTCCCTGCTATCTACTTTAAAGTAGGGGTGCCAAGCAGGTCTGTTGAAGTTATTCCTATGTGGGTGACCTATGCAACTGCAGCAGCCAGCAAAACCCAAGGTCTGCTCTGTTCCATGGCCTGCTGGGCATGGATCCCCCATGAACCAGTGACAAGGGTGTCTGCACAGAGTTGCTCCAGCATGGCTCTTGGCAGCAGGGACAAGTTTCCACTTCCCTGGCCCAGGAACCAGCCTCCTCCCAAAATGCCATAACTCGCAGGCAGATCTGTTATGCCAGACACGGACCTGCTGCCTGCCTGGCAACTTGAGGAGCAAGGCCCCATTGCAGGCACACTCCCCATCGGTCTGGTTTCAGCCCTGGGTGAGCAGCACTGACTCCTCACACTGTGGGCTTCAAAATGGTGCCTCTGGGCTGGGCCACAGGCAGCGTGTATCCATCTGATCCAGGACATGCTCACCCACAGCCCGGCATGCCAGCAGAGCTGGAAGCTGCTCCCTTCTTTGCACAGGCACGCCAGCCTGGAACTGCTTGGGAGACCTCTGGAGTGGGACACTATGTTTGATGGCAAGTTGGGCATGAGCTCTGTAATTACCTACATGGTAATTATGTGAGCACACAGTGCCCTTAGCTTGGCACTGCATCCTACCACACAATGCTCGGTGCGTACAGCCAGTGCTCACAGCTTTTATCTGCCTGTTTTACTGCCTTAGACAGTGGAGCCCAAACACAAAACCTTTTAAATAATTTAAGTGGTTAACAGCTTCCTGCAGTGAGCATGTATGTGTACACAGATCTGTGTGCTCACCCCATAGAACCCTTCCATCCCTCCCCACTGGATCGGTGTCTGCCACTGCAGATCATGCTCCCCTCCCCAAGAGCTGCAATTCATCTGCTGGTGTGTATATATAGCCCTTTCTGCCCTCGGGCCATCTAGCATCTCTGCCTACTGCTGAGAATTGTTATAAACATTTGTTACTCTTCTGACATCCAGGCAACCAAAATACTTTTCTAAATGTGGCAAGGTTTCTGCAGTTCGATAGCATCATCACTCGGTGAGGGCAAACAGTACTGCGATTTCTGGGTCCAGTTTCAGATCACTGGGGACAACATGCACATTACAAGGAGTTGGTAATTAAACAACAAATGCATTTATGAAATTCTTGACACTTTGCAACCTGTCAGAAGCAAATATATCACAAAGCAGAAAATCCTGTAGAAGAGCATTAGTCCCCTATCCCTACCTCCACAAGAAAGAGACTTCAGACTGGAGTTCTGAAGCTTCCTTTTCAAACACAGACACCAAACTGATGGGTGTGCCACAACCCCGCAGGCACAGAGCTGCTCTGCATTCCAGTGCTTTTCCTATTAATACTTTATCTTCTTTTTGAAGCTTTTACTTTTCCAATACAAAATTTCCAAACACACATGCCTGAAGCTAGGCACTTAAATCCCTATTTATGATGCCTGTCTTATGCAGCTAGCTATCCACAGACACAGACCAACTTAATTAAGAACCACAAGCATCTTCAAAAAAAGAAAATAAACTAGAAAGTTCATTCACAGTTCATTAACAGTTTCACTGATAAACACTGAAACAGTCACCTAATGCACTTATAATAATTAATCTGAAAACACAAATCATTCCACATAAATGAGCTTGCAGCAATTTAAGGTGAGTGACTGATTATGGCCCATCACAAAAAAGCCTCTAAATTTTGTCTACAAACACAGCAGTACTGTTCCCATCATAACCAGTTCACAATTTTAGATACAAATCATCAAGAGCTGATTTTTCAGACTGTCTTAGGCAAGATGTAAAAAAAAAACCCAGCTTTACTTGCTTGAGAGATTCATGATAGCACTTGCTCAAAAAAGCAAGGATAAAAGAAAGGCCAGACCTCTGCCACTTTTGACTCAGGTACACCAATGCAGAACTCCTTTTGTGACTACACTTGGATGAATTCCATCCTTTGCCATGTGCTAATGCTTGGGAATGTAGACCTTACTGTCTCCAGGAATCTAGTAACTGATACTCTCATCTTAACTGCAAGCCATGGATTAGCTCCCACTGACCTTTCACGCAGGCCTGACTGGAATAGTGAAATTGAGATCTACTGTCTGCTCTGGTCAGAAGCAGAATTTATTTGAGTTCAGTCCACATTGTTTCAGTCTACTATTTGGCTTCTGCTCCCTTCTAACAGGGAATATGCAGATATAGTTCTAAGATTATATACACACATAGGGCATTTGCATCTATTATATGTATATAGTAAAGATACAGAAATTATCCTTTATCAACACTCTAATTTCCCTTTAAAGCAACCGTTGTACTGGTACACAATGATTATAAAATTGCTACACAACTGAAGTAAACAGCCACAGATCCAGAGTCCAGCAAAATCAAAAGGGTACTTACCTCCTTTGCTACTGTAGAAGAAATTTCTTTTTTTTCTAGAAGGTTCAAGAGGTCAGCCAGGAGAAAAGAACTGACTGGGCTAGGGAAAAAGTGGGCAGAAGTTACCTCAGAGAATAAGATGATCTATAATAATGTATCTATGTTACTGCTGCTTGCCTAAAGATCACAGAGTTCAGCATGACAAGCTATTTTTCCTCATTTTCG
Source organism: Oxylabes madagascariensis (assembly GCA_013400675.1). Taxonomy (NCBI): domain Eukaryota; kingdom Metazoa; phylum Chordata; class Aves; order Passeriformes; family Timaliidae; genus Oxylabes; species Oxylabes madagascariensis. Next base: position 51,646 of record VYZR01011760.1, on the reverse strand, counting down.
GTACTAATGGCCTGACTATGCCTTACCATCATTGCACTCTAAAGACTGACTGCTACTCTTAACTATGTGATCCTCTTCTCTGCCATGTATTTGTCTAACTCCATTCAGCAGGACAGAGCCAAGGCCTGTGCAGGAATGCCTGGAGTAACAAACTTCACAGGCAGCAACTAAAGCAGCCATGAGCAATGGAGTGACATGGTACCAGTCATGAGAAAAGGATCACTTTGTGTCACCACTGTAGCAATGAAGAAGACTGACCTTTCCTTTACTGTAAGGGAATGTTGTTTCAAGTAACTGAGCAGGTTGTTTAGAATCCAGCCGATTACCTTCTTTGGCTTCATTTGGGTCTGTTTCACCACATTTTCAAAGAATTCTGCTAGTCCGTCTTCATTCTGTTTAAGAAAAGTTAAATGTATCAAAGGGGTACTGGAGTGTATACATGATTACAGAATCACAGAATCGTTAGGGTTGGAAGGGACCTCTGGAGATCATCCAGTCCAACCCTTCTGCCAAGGCAGGGTCACCTGGAGCAGGTGACAAAAGGTAGAGTTTACAATTAATTATACAATCACATTCAGCATATAAATGCTCAGTCCTAAAGTAAACTTCAGTTGTGAATTCACTGCAAAGTCACGAGACTTTGGAGTAATTTTATTAACATAACAGCAAACAATCTTATGCCTTGAACAGAAACATACAGTTTATCTGTCATCCTGTCTGTTTCAGTGGAACTTCCAACAAATGAGTAATCATTTTTCTCTTAATGCCTCCCTAAAATTAGCATTTGGAAAGAAGCTTTCTCATCTTTGCAAGTGTTTTATGTATAATGCTAGAAAATACAATGCTGCCATCTCACAGGCTGTCATGCTACCTTTTACCAAGAAGAGCCTTTTCCTGAAATTGTCTGCAGCTACCTCACTCTTGATCTTGAAATCACTTCTATTTATTTTGGATTGAATTAGTAAGTTTAGCTTACATTTACCCTTCAGTGATATGGAAAGGTCATATATAAGAAGCAGGGTTTTATTTTTCCATTTTTTTTCCGAGAAGCTATGGTAAGCTTTTACACAGCACACTAAAAGCTCAGAAGATATGACAGTGGGAGATTCAATTTATAGCCTAAGTGAAATCTGAGATTGTTTTTAGAAGAACAGATACTGTATAGTCTGTTGAATGCTGTGGTGTTTGTCATCAAGGCATTGATGGACCTTTAAATGCAGCACAGAACTCATTAGGTTTACTGAAGGCTGAAGAGGTATGAAGTGGCAGCTCCTGCCTTTTAAAGGAGGAATCCAAATCCAGCATGCCACTGGACTTCTGCAGTATGTGCCATAAACACACAGAAGGACAAGACAGCTCTCAGAAGTCAGGAGGTAACAGCTTAGAGATAGCCAAGGAGCTATTCTAAGTATACAGTCATCACTGCAAAAACATATCTCAAGCACATACTGACTGCAGCCAGATCTCTGAACAGTTACGAGCAAAAAGTGAGCAGGGTAACCAAAAAACAAAGCCTCAGTTCTCCACTTACATCCCATCAAAACTGTCTCATTTGTCCTTGTTTTTAAAGGCCATTTACTGCCATAGCAATACAGAGTTTTAGACTTTCCTCCTCCAAAATTTCACAGCACAAACTTCCAAAAGCTCTGGATACCACATTTTTCGTTGATAGTGATGATTTTTGATGGCTTTTGAGAAGACTACAAACTACTGATCTCTGTTCTGTGAAACAGAACAAAATGTACCCAGATTAATGTCTGTGCTGTAAAACTGGTGTGACAAAAATCAGACCCATCCCCTTCACCTTGAGACCATCACCAAAGAAACCAAGTTGTCAGTCTGGGAAACCACTGAGGTCTTTTGTGAACCAAGTAAACCTTCTAACTCCCACTAGTTACCTATCTAATACACATAGACATCATTCTCTTCTTCTCCAGCATTCTAATTTAACTAGCAGATACCCTCTAATTAAATTATGCAAAACTAAGGCTAAATAGACTAGAGGAACAAATTCAACTTAAAAAAAAAAAACAGTAAAGCAATGACATGATTACCAAAACACAGTAAACTTGATTAAAAACTGTGTATGTTAAGCAGAATTCCTAGAATGATGTATTGCCAAGTACTGTACTTTTTCTAATTCACCTCAGGATTCAATAGCACAAACAAACACTCATTATTTAAATAGTGGGTTCCTTTACACAGCAACAATTGTCCAATCTAGGCAGGAAAAAAGTGAGCATGTCTGAATGCTGGTTTCTTTACAAATGCTGCAGAAGGTTTTACAAACATTCCAGGCAGAGTAGGTCTAGCTACAACATTATGCACAGGCAAATAATGTCTGCAGATGCCACATGTCTGAATGCAGCTACACAGCTCAGATGCAGCATATCCAGCACTTTGATCATGTATAGGCTACAGAATGTATCCCTAGCAGTGGGCACATCCAGATTTCTGGATACTTACAGCCTGGCTGGAGTTACAGTTCTGATCCTGCTGCCAGACCTTTGAAAAATCAAGGACAAACATACGCAGCCTTCGCATTTTAATCAGATGATTTCCAGGCAGCAAGTGCAGAAAAGCCCAGGAAAATTCAGGGAGACAGACTTACATATGCTACCAAGTCTCTGAACTCCACCCTCACTACTTGTGCACACATAACCAGATACATTCCCCAAAAGTCCCTGTCATTTTCTGTAGCCAAAGAGAAGGAAAACCCAGTAATGCTAGACTGAAATAAGTAAGGCAAACTGTCAAAACATCAGAATGACTGACAGAAATGAAACATTTTCCTTATTTTCTTGTCATATTAAAAAAAATGTAGGCATAACTTGATTAGCTTCAATTTCTAGATACTGCACTACTTGACTTTAATTTGGTTTACATTTTGGTAAACTTTCTTCCTGCCAAATTCACTCCCAACTACCAACACATTCACAGACCTGTCCCTTGTGGCAAATCTGAGCTGAAAACCACTGCACGCTCCAACATGCTGGATTAACAGGAATGTTGACTGCCTATTCTCTCTTCATTCTGAATACTCTAAACTTCATTGAAAGAAAACCAGAAATCTGCAATAGTAGTGTCATGTTTGTGATCCAGGCCACTCTGTGCTCCCATTACACACCAAATATGCTGTAATTTTTTCATGCGAGTCTCACTGGCATGAAACCTGACATACCAATATTTCAATCAGATGCAAATTTCTTTCTTAAACATGGTTTAAAATGAACATTTCATAGCACCAAGATGTAAAAAACCCTAGTGGTGTAGTGATTTCAGGTACCTTTTAAACAAGTTTAAAACAATACTTTATTTTACAGAATACCATGGGTACAATCTTTAGGGACATTGGGACTGTAATGCAAACTTATTCTTTTAAAGACCAGAAATGTTTCCCAAAGAACTAAAGAAGAAAACTGCTTCAATGTTCACAAATAAAATGTCATTTGCTGCTTTGTTATTCCCATTTTCACTATCACAGCTCCTACAATAACCAACTGTGAGGTAACAACTGCTGCGAAAATGTACAAGACTGTCAGGGGAAAAAAACCCAGAACATCCAGTAGACAAGCAGACCAGTCAAAGAAAGTTCAAACTTTTACCTAAAGCTTCTTGTAAAATGATTTGAATTCTAAAAATAAGCATACATTCATCTGCACACTAACATATATGAGAATGGCATGGCATAGAACAAAATGGTCAAAACCAATTTTTCCAGCAACCCACTTCTGACTGTTTGAAGGAGTCACCAATGTGATTGTTCCACCAGGGCAATCAGCCCAAGTGGAACAGCCACTTTTATCTGAGTAAGCTGAGGAACAGTAGATGCACAGGAAGACTTGGAATTCATGTGACAAAGGAAGTGACCAGACTGTTTTTTTTCTCGTGCTGTACTGTGACAATCGATGTATTTTCCGGTTAGACCTCAGCAGGCATTTTGAAAATGAAGCATTGCATTAATACATTAATACATTAATACATTAATGTCTGTGCCAATATATCTTATTTTTTTACTCAACAGATAGCAAGATGAACATACTGCAACACCCTAACTGACAAAATTGTCAGAGATCCTTCCTGACTGATATATTTGCCAGCTTACCGGTTTACAGAGCAAAGTAGAAATTGAATGAAGAAACTGAGTGCCCAAATACCATGGAGTCTACATGGCTCAAAGAATAATATCCTTTATGAGTAAGAATAGTTCTGCATGAAGAAAAATGACCAACATCATTTATTTCTGCAATTTATATAAAACTGCCAAAAATGAAGCCATTTACACTTAAGGCATTTCAGATATGAAGATATTAATAGGGTACTTCTTCCCTTTCGCTACGTGCTGTAATTAGGCAAAGGAGGACTCTCAGTTTCTCAGCACTGCAGTATGTACAGGCAGCTCCTGCGTATGAGGACAAAGCTCTGGAAGCAAGCTCAGGAGCTAACCCCTGCGTGCTGGTGCATGTGTTTGATTGCAACTTTGGCACAAAATGCTTTCTCTATCGAGTTGGTGCAGAACAGACTTTGCATTTTAGAGCCATTCCTCTACAACTGCCATTTATTTAATGAGCACTCCTGGGCGCTCTAACCTGAAGGAATGCTTATTAGATGTGTGCATCTGGCCCTATCAGCAATCCTGTGCAGCCTCTGATGCAAGCTGAACGCAGCGACGGACACGGCGCTTCCCGATGAATTAAGGTTAACGGGTGTCCCAGTGCACAGGCAAGCAGCCCTGGTGGGGAGTGTGCAGCCTGACATTCTAATGCACAATAAAAGGAGACCCGCAACGAAGAACGTGCTCGCTTCATGCATTCAAATGGATGTATTAGCTTATTACAATCTGAATCCCAAATTTCAGCTTGGAGCTCATTAATTGTCTTACACGTTGCAAAAAGGAAAAAAAGGAAAAGGGGAAAAGGAAAGGCAATAAAGGATTCAGAGAACAGCTGAAAGAAAGGGCAGTCGATGAGGCAAATATATAGGCCTAGTTGGCAGAGATGACAGAAGCCACCCATACCAGCAACTTGATATGCACAAAAGGTGGGCTGATGCCAAGTGAAAGGAGTGGGTGCCCTGGGTGTGGCTGCCGTGGAGTTTATGTTCTAAAGGGAGTGCCGTGGTTTGGATTTGTGACCACAGCAATGCCAACAACACACAGGTGTTTTGGCTACTGCTGAGCAGCAATTTCTTTCTCCGCTCTGTCCCCCACAGCAAATAGGCCAAGGATGAGCACAAAGCCAGGTGGGGACACAGTCTAACAGCCAACCCAAACTGGTTATATTTCATGCCCTGCTCAACAAGGAAAACTGAGGGAACGGCATTTTGGGGGATGTAGTCAGTGTCATTGGCTGCAGACATCATTCTACTTGTGGGAGTGGTGAGTGATTGTATTTGCATCATTCTTTCCCCTATTCCATTCCTTCACTTAAGTGTTTCTCTCAAACCACAAGCCTTACTTTTGCTTTTCCTAATCTCCTCCCTGTACTACTGGCTTGGAAAATGAGCAAGCAGCTGTAGTACTTAGCAGCTGGCAGGACCAACGCAGTACAGAGAGGAAGAAGTAGAAAAATTCAGAAAAAAAGGACGCAGCACCTAGCTACCCTTTCTACTCTAATGTTAATTTTAATATGTAAGAAATATGTGAAAAAAATGCATGCATGAACAGGAATACTGGCCAAAAAAATCATGTTTTGCAGCTTATACAATGAAATAGAAAGGTAAGAACTGCTGACACCTCTCATTACTATGACTGCAGTCTTGTGACTTTGATGAGAATTATGACTCACCTGCCCACCAAACAGTCTGCAACTAAAATGGCACAGCATCACAAAAGCAGTTTTTCTAACAGCTTTCCTCAGAACATAGAATCATTTTCTTCCTGTAGAATCAGCCTCTGTACAAGCGTATTAAATTACAGACATACAAAGAAGGGATACAAGGTAGTTATGTGCACTGCTCTCCCTTCATTTATAGTCAAAGGATAGGATCTCCTTCAGAGGACAATTTAAAGTACTTACAGTTCTGCTCTGAATCTCGCTCTGAAAAAGTCCTTTTCCTTCTCTCTCCACTAATGACAGTGGTAACCAAAGCAGGACATTCTCCTAGCTTAGCTAGGTATGTGAAATGTCTAATGAGTACACTAACTCCCTCCCCAGAGTTACCACTGGCAAAGAGAGATGACAGTTTGCATTGAAGAAGCTCATAGTCCTCTAGAGTAATTTTGGGAGTTATGAGATTTTGCTGTCACTTCCTTATTTATAACTGTATTTGCCACATTGTTTCCCTTCTCATCCCCCCTTCTGAACCTATCCCTGGTAAACTGCACTATGGGGTCACAGTTGATACTGTGCAACTATTTGGTATATTTCCCTAAGAAAGAATCTGGGGGAAAGAGGGCGAATGTTTCCAGTAACGTGGAAGGTAGGTCAAGGAGCATTTGAAGCTGAAAGATTTAGACTCTGGATTTTGATTTATGTTCATTAAATCTGGTCAGTGTGCCCAGCCTTGCAGCAGGCCCAGAGCTGAGGAGCAGACACTGTCAGACAAGGGTCTGTATCCAGAAGCTGTACATTTGTTGCAGTCAGGCAGGGGTGCATCAATGTCTAGACAGACAAGATCAATATTAAGTACCGGTTACTCGACTGCACTTTGTGTGAGAAACACTTCTTGGCACACTGTGTCTGGCTCATTTTTTCCACCATTCTATGTGTATGGCTCCATGGTAAGAAGTATGCATTGGACACACTTCCAAGTTAGAATATTCATAAAGACTGACAGCTGGTTAATATGACTTTTGTAAATCTTTTCAAGAACTGTGCAGCTTTGAAGTTTCTAGGCTTTTTTTAGCACTTGATCAATAGACCTACCAATAAGGCAAAGCTGTGTTCAGGAAGAATCCCATACTGCTCAACAAGCTTTTCTCTCTTCACACTGGGGAGGTCCGGAAGTCTCTCATGAATCCAATCAATATTTATCACTTGCTGATGGTTCATGTTAGCTGGCAAAGATTTTGCATCATACAGAATCAATGGGGGAAGGTTTGGCTCTGGCATGAACCTAGAAAAAAATCAAGAAAAACTNGGCTCCCGTAAAGAGAAGGCCAATTCAAATGACTCAAATAACTGCGATTGAAGCAGGAACTTCACTCTTACATGATCAAATGAGGGGTTCAAAACCACTAGAATAAAGGGCATTGGCTTATAATGATTTCTATTTAAAATCTGCCTAGAGATTTTAAGATTTATGTATATATGTGCAGCATATAATGTATATTATACATTATAATATATATAATATATATTATACAGATGTATAATGTGCAGCACTAAGTTACAAAAAACTCTAAAAATATAGTTTACAGTTCAATACTGTTCATAATCTTAGTACTAGTAATAATCTTTACGGTGTTTTTTGGAAATATCTTAGACTCACCAGTTTTGTCTAAGTTNCCACTGGCAAAGAGAGATGACAGTTTGCATTGAAGAAGCTCATAGTCCTCTAGAGTAATTTTGGGAGTTATGAGATTTTGCTGTCACTTCCTTATTTATAACTGTATTTGCCACATTGTTTCCCTTCTCATCCCCCCTTCTGAACCTATCCCTGGTAAACTGCACTATGGGGTCACAGTTGATACTGTGCAACTATTTGGTATATTTCCCTAAGAAAGAATCTGGGGGAAAGAGGGCGAATGTTTCCAGTAACGTGGAAGGTAGGTCAAGGAGCATTTGAAGCTGAAAGATTTAGACTCTGGATTTTGATTTATGTTCATTAAATCTGGTCAGTGTGCCCAGCCTTGCAGCAGGCCCAGAGCTGAGGAGCAGACACTGTCAGACAAGGGTCTGTATCCAGAAGCTGTACATTTGTTGCAGTCAGGCAGGGGTGCATCAATGTCTAGACAGACAAGATCAATATTAAGTACCGGTTACTCGACTGCACTTTGTGTGAGAAACACTTCTTGGCACACTGTGTCTGGCTCATTTTTTCCACCATTCTATGTGTATGGCTCCATGGTAAGAAGTATGCATTGGACACACTTCCAAGTTAGAATATTCATAAAGACTGACAGCTGGTTAATATGACTTTTGTAAATCTTTTCAAGAACTGTGCAGCTTTGAAGTTTCTAGGCTTTTTTTAGCACTTGATCAATAGACCTACCAATAAGGCAAAGCTGTGTTCAGGAAGAATCCCATACTGCTCAACAAGCTTTTCTCTCTTCACACTGGGGAGGTCCGGAAGTCTCTCATGAATCCAATCAATATTTATCACTTGCTGATGGTTCATGTTAGCTGGCAAAGATTTTGCATCATACAGAATCAATGGGGGAAGGTTTGGCTCTGGCATGAACCTAGAAAAAAATCAAGAAAAACTCCTTTATAATTATTTTCACACAACAGGAATAAAATTTATATCACAAGTTTATATTTCCCTGAAAGTTGTATTACCCTTTCAACTAAACAAAATATTAAAAATTAATGATTTGGTATATCACTGGTAAGTAGAAAGATATCAGGCCCCAAACTGTTGCAAAGCCTTTATTTTTTTTCTTCAGGAATTTTCCACCAATTGTTAAAGAGTTCATAATACAAAAGGGGTAATTCAAACACTTCTGCACCAAAAATAATAATAAAAGTCCCAATAGCACCAGTAAAAGATACGGAAACAGCCCACTCTTTTTGGCATCAAGCATAAATTACAGACCTGGAGAAAAATGGGAGTGGGCTGGCAGGGAAGAACTTGGATTGACAGCCAACTGCCAAGAGTGATCTGGGCAGGCTGTAACCTTTTCCAACTAAACTTCAAAAATCTTGATGAAATCTCATGCTGTGCTAAAANTTTTTGGAAATATCTTAGACTCACCAGTTTTGTCTAAGTTTTAATCAATCTTCTTTTGCATTTTTTCAAATTAGTCTTTTTAAATAAGCCTCATGCCTGCCTCTACCATAACAAGGAATTCACAAAATGACCACTGCTGCATTTCTACAAAAACATAATCTAAAAGGCAGACTTAAATTCAAAGTTTGTGGGATGTTTTCAAAATTGTTGCTCTGCTGTAGCAAGATCAGTGGTGGAATGTAAGATCTAACAGGAACACAGAGCTGTCAAAGCTAAGAGGTTCTGGAAGTTCTCCTGCAGAACTGCAGGTCTCCTGCTGGAAAGTGAACTCTGGGAATAATAGGAAGCTCTCTCTGGGATGCAAAGCTGGGAACTACTGGGAGGATTGGCACTACAGTGGCCCTAAGCAGCTGTGCTGCTGCCTTGTAGCGTTGCCTCAGAACTCATTCCCAGCAGCATTGCTTTCCAACAGGACCCATGCCTTGTCCCCTNAAATCTCATGCTGTGCTAAAAGCAAAGTTACTGTGCTCAGCAGGGTGCTATCACAGAACAAAAGGCTCCCGTAAAGAGAAGGCCAATTCAAATGACTCAAATAACTGCGATTGAAGCAGGAACTTCACTCTTACATGATCAAATGAGGGGTTCAAAACCACTAGAATAAAGGGCATTGGCTTATAATGATTTCTATTTAAAATCTGCCTAGAGATTTTAAGATTTATGTATATATGTGCAGCATATAATGTATATTATACATTATAATATATATAATATATATTATACAGATGTATAATGTGCAGCACTAAGTTACAAAAAAC
>VYZR01011752.1:0-31970 GCA_013400675.1 Oxylabes madagascariensis | reverse complement strand
GTGGCATATTTTCCACTTGCATCTCTGTAAGCTCTCATGTCCCCAGCCTGAGGAAACTGTGGCAGTGCCTTTACTCCACTGTCCCAAATGTTCTTATCCTTATGGCCTTGCACTGATCGACTCTGAAATGTTTTTACATTGGAAACATCTGCCAGTTGTGCTAAACTCATCCCTTTTACCCTCTGCCTCCTGATATTTTATTTTCCAGTCTGTAGCTCCATTGTAGGAGCTCTTCAGCCTTCCCCTCACAGTTTTTAGCAGGTAACTTCAGCACTTACAAGGGTAATGGCTTTTTACTTATCCAGCAGACATTGCCTGCTAACACACAAGCACAAGGCACGGCAGCCAGTCAGCACAGGCACCGCACCGAGCATGACACAATTGACACAAATGGTGTCATAAAGCAAAAACAGCCAACGGGGAGTTCGAGCAGCTCCTGCAGACTCACGCAGCACCTGCTGCACCAACAGGACGCTCCAAGGAGGAGGGCGCCTGCCTGGGAATCCCTCACTTCCCACTGACTGGTGGCAAGAAGCTTTCCCTTTTCTCTGCCCCGTCAGGTACCACTGCAGTCAATGCATGCTGTCAGCTCTGCTGTATTAGCATTTCTTATCATGCATTTAGGGCTAACTGACCTGCCTTTGCCTAACAAAGCTCATACTCTAAAATCTACTGCAATTTTGCTAGCCCGTTGAACCATTAACAAGTGCACTTGAGAAAATAAAGTTGTTGTCGTGTCTGCAGATTTGGGGCCTTTTTTATATAGAAAATTTTCTTAATACATTTCATTTCTATAGCAAACTTAATTCTACAGGTTGCAAGAGGCTGTGCATCTTCTCCATAAGTTTGAACTAGAAATCTTTAGATTCAAATCAGGAGAATAAACTTCAGGATGTGAGGTCTGAATTGGAACTGTGCACAAAATGTGTTTTATTTCAAGCAAAACAGTACAAAATTACTCAAATCCTCTCAGTTGATGTTCTGTTAAATAACACAGTTCATATGGGTTCAGACATGCACAGTTTCCCTCCTGTCCAGAAGGCCAAAGGCCAAGGTTGGCCTTTCCTCAACAACTGGAACAACACTGAACAAGTGTATCCTGATTTTTCAAAAGTTTCAAGCATCTTAATAATGGCAAATGAAGAGTTACAGATTCATTGTTAATGATGGGCAATATCAGGGCCTCTCTAAGTCTGTAATCAGAGACAATAACCTGTAAGAGGGTATGTTAATCACCAGAGTTCTGCTGTGGAGCCCCACCTGGCTTTAAAGGGATGACAAAGGACTTAGAAGTTAATTTGCATTTTTTCCACTCTGATTAAGAACTGAACTAGTTTTAGAAGCTAGAAGAGCTATTGCTTCTCCAACAGTGCTCTCCTGACATTGGTTCTAAGCAACAATATCAGAAAGAATAATTCCTTTGGAATCTAGAGATAATAGATTTTTGGCAGCAGATGATGCCAACTAAATTGGGCTACATAAATATACGATCATTCTAAAACCTACTGTGTTAGCAACAAGTAGTGACACAGAGACTGCTGTCCTTGGATACATTCTCAAAAGATTTCATTCGGGGAAATAGCAGAAAATTGCATCAGTTTGAACAAAAAATTGAACACAAGTCTGCAGATATGTTGAGAATTCCATACCTAAGGCCTGTCCAGCACTACACAAAGTCAACCACCAGGGTAAGCAACATCAAATACAATGAACAATAAAGTAAATCTTAAAAGTTTACTTTCAAAAGCTCAGCTGAAGGTTAACCACACATTCACATTTCTCTTTAGAAGTTTATTTCCCTATATTGGCATCGTGATTTAGGAATGGTACGCCCCAATTTATTGTTTCCCACTGAAACTCCACACCACTTTCTCACCCATCCCCTTTTCCCCTTTTTCCCTCTCAGAGGATTTGAGAGGAGAATTGGAGCCACAAAAGGCAAAGATCATGGGTTGATTTAAGAACTATTTACTAGAAACAGCAGTGAAATAAGAAAATTAACAATATTAATAATGAAAGCGTACAAAAGAGAGAGTGTGGAGCTCGACCCAACTGCAGCCATGCCACCTAAATTTTTTTCTTTTTAGAATATCATCCATATAAGGTAGAAAAATGCTTAATTTCTCACTAAGCTTATGGCAACACTTCTGAAAGCAAATGCAACCCAAAGCTTAATGTGGTCAGCTGGCCCTTCAAAAATGCCGAAAAAACCCAAATCACCAAAAATCCAACCACAACACCAATCCCTCCCCCAGTCCCTTCCCACTAAACAAAGAGTTTCTATAGTTTGGCAGAATAGGAATGAAATTCCATATGCACTCTTAAATAGAGTGGCAAATTTTTCTCTTAAATAAGAGAAAACAAGAATTCAGGATAAAGATAGCCAAAAGAAGGGGATCAAACTTAGATTGACAGAAATTACAAAAAAAGTACATAATAAAATCCCATCGTTCTAGACGGTATCACCAGATGGATACTGCTCAGCCACCAGCACTCTGCCGTGACCACAGAGCTTTTCAGGTGCTATCACACTCACAGAACCCAGAGGGACATTCTGCAGGAGGCAACCCTGCTCTGGCAGCAGCCTGAGGTCTCTCCCTGGTGCTCTCTCTAGTGACTTTGTTCTCAGATGCCCATCTGCAGCACGGGGATCTGGGGTGAATAACTCAGCAGTACTTCCTGCTGCTCCCTGCTCCGAGTGACAGCGACAGTGTGCACACACTTTGTAGCAGGGTCTCCCTGCCTCTGTTTCTACAGGCTGTGGGTACGTCCACCCTGTCCTCAAGCACCACTCTCCAGAACTATGATGGCAGAGCTGTGCCAGCTTGTGTCTATCCTTTGAAGTTAACAGTGGGCTTAGTTTGGTGGGGAGAGAAGAATGCTCTTCAGAAGGTGCTTTGTTTTAGAAAAAAAAAAAGTATTGATAATTAACAAAAAAGAAAAAGTAAAGTTAGAATCTCAATATAATGGAAATTTATCAAAAAAAGTACAGAACAGAATTTCTCAATTACCCAAGTGAGAGCAAATGGACAGAAGCCAACACCATTCCTACCTGAAGGACTCCTGGTGAATCTACATCTGCTAACACAGGACTGCTAACAGTGGAGTTAAAGTTCTAGTTTTGCATTATTCAGATTAACCCTCATACCATCCCTCACAGCATCACAGTCATTCAATCAGGTAAGTTTCACCACCACCTGTGGGCAGCAGCACAGGAAACTGGGGGAAGAAAGTATCAAGGAACTTGAAAGGTTGTCTAAGGCACTGTGGATATTGTGTTCCCTACCAATATTAATGGCAATATAGCCTAGAATTACACTGCAAGCCTCGAACATCTCAGCAAATCAGAGAGATGAATAATTTATGACAGTTTGAGCTTCAAACTGAGGACAGTGGAGGCACCTCTCTTCTGCAGTGGCTTCCTCAGAAAGTCTCTCCCTGCTTCGACCTTGGAAGTGATGATGCCAACACTGCCTCAGTTAAAAATGCTATGTTGGCATTGTTTCACAAACCTTTACGAAACTTTAATCAAAGTCAATGGTACCACTCCATGTCAGCTATTTTCTCCAAATTGTTTGACCAGGCAGCGTCTAGATCAAACTATTTCAAAGAACAAAGCCAGTGGAGGAGGAGGGGAGGACGTTTTGTCCATGTCAAGGTCTGATGATCTCTGAACCCAACTCACACTTCAAAGTGGCAAGCCTAACATCTGGCCAAGGGCTTGGAATTAAGGATGAACCTCTTTGCCCCAGCTTTCACATTACAGCGTGCCCCAAGCTATGATGGTATTTATGAATTCTGTGTGAGAAGGAAAAATAAGTGTCTGTGAGTGCCACAGAGCTGGCAGAAATCTGCAACAGATTTGCCATCACAAACCGAGTCTTGAATGGCTCTGTTTCAGTTCTGCACAAGAGCAGATCTGCTCTACAAAGGCAGTGCAACAAATGGGCACCTGACCCCTGGCAGCAGAAAGACAGTATCCCAATCATGCTCACTAATCTTGCTGCTGGGTCCACTGATGATATAAAAAGCCAGAGGGACAATTATTACTTTATATTCTAATTACCTGCCTGACAAAAGGCACTGCATTTCCCCAGATTCCCATTTGGCCTCAGCTCTACAAAGTTAAATCATTGTATGCATTTTTCAGAGGTCAAGTAGTCAAAGCAGCACTTGACAAATCAGGTCAGTGAGTCTTAAAAGTACACACCTTATTTTTCTTGGCTAAAATTCATCAACTATAATCTAAGGATGCCAAACAGGTGTTTGTACTGTAAGGAGACATTTATTTTACTTCTCCTCATTATTCATGCACAGTCCCAAGGCAAATGTATAGCAAGCTTTTAAAAATAGCATTAATAGTCTTAGGGGCTGCACTAAGACCCCAATTAAGATGGTATATGAATGTTTCCTACTTGCATGTGAGAGATTATAGATTTAAGCTACACAGTCTCAAGGCTCCTTAAGAAATTTATTTTCTTAACACTGGTTTGGGAAAGATGGTCGTTATTCTTGCTTTTATACAAGGTGTTGAGACATCAAAAGAAATATTTTACTATTTTGACCTGTTAGTTTATGTTGAGGACCTGGCTTCTCAGTGGACATTATAAGTCACAGTGTAACTGCCCTAGGCCTGGTGGTTGGACACACTCACCACCTCTCAAAGTACTTTGCAACAAGTGAGGCATTGAGGAAAGCAGGAGCCTCCTCGCAAGCATGCAAAGGCTTTGCTGAGGTGAGGTTTCCAGCTTCACACAGGACCACCTCAGCAGAACCAAAGTTCAGTTTCCAACAAATGATGCGGCTGCTGCAGCAGCAAGACCAGCCCTTCATGCAATGTTGTTGTTCCCCGTCCCTGCTCACCTGGCAAACTCAGTAACAAAATAGGATAGATTTATCAAACTACCACCTCTCTTTCTCACAGCCATGGCTCACCAGCAGGGTGAATCCTCCCTGCAAGCTACAGATACAGGGATTACAGCCAGTTTTGGAACAGGTTCTTCCAGAGTCCTCTTGTTGGAAATGGCAAGTGCTGGCACTGCTGACTGCCACTGTTGGAGCTGCAGGAGTAGAGCCTGCTGCTGCCAACTAGGCTTGAAGTTTTCTGGGAGCCATGAACTAAAAGAAGACTTGATGAAAAAAAGTCCAAGCAAGAAATAAAAGGTTAAGATTCTAACCCCAATTTCTATCATCAGTCCTAAACACAACTTTTGCTCAGACAGATAAGCCTTGAGAAATCATAAAATGTGCACCACAGTTGCACAGGTGCCCAGTTGAAAGGGACATTTAGCAATAGCCTTTTGCTCTGCTCACAGCAAGGCAGCAAAAGACACCTCCAGCTTTACAGCACAGTTGCAAGTTGAATCAAGGTTTAACCAGGTTAAAGAGGCCTCCCTTCAGAAGTTACCACGCATCAGTGAAATAAGTTTGTGTTGCCTTTTGTGGATAAACAGAGTCTTCTCACTGGAAACAATTGCCATTTAACGAGTATCCTAGAAAGCTGTTAACCTGATTTCACTGAACTGACAACTCGTTCTTACCAGAAGCAATCATACACTCCCACAGTGACCAAAGCCTTCCTGGCAGAGCTCTCTCTCTGGATTTATCATTAACATCTACATCCTAACACTGCTAAATAATTCAGTACAGCATTTAGCCTTGTGTCCTTGCCTCTCTACTCAGAAACCACTCGCTTTTCTGTACGTTTCGGCAACAGGGAACAAAAACCTGCCTGGATTGTGGTTCCACCTTGTGCTGTGTAACTGAGGGGGGAATGTCACTTACCCTTTCACTATCAACATAGAAGCATGGGGTTGATTCCTTTTATTTTGTTGAAAATAGTGTTTATTAGATAACTAAATATAGAGCGTTATTTATCCACATGGAGTCATGACCATGTGGGCTCAGATTCACATGCAAATTCCCCTTTTAATAATCCTAATGCAGGGAGTGCTCCAATCAGAGTGCTATCAGCCCCAGCTCCCAGATACCTGATGCCAGCTTTGCTGGTAATGTAGGCCACTGAAGCAAATCCAGAGAGATTGAGTTGGAAGTGGAGAGAGGCTCTGAGATCTATTTGCTTGGCTTCCTGACGACGAGGGGGTGTCTAACTTCTTTTTTTTCTTCTCCGCTGTAAAGGGGATATCATTTGAGAGGGATCATTAGCTGCGAGCAGCCCGGCTGGGTCAAGGCTGGGAGGCGGAGACGCAGTTGCAAGCAGCGAAGCAAGGTGGAGGCACGAAGGCAGAAGAGCGGGTCAATGAAAGCATGAGGTGGCTCTTGGGCAGCAGCTCGAAAAATTTTGGACATGCTGACAGGGGAAACTATGACTGGCTAAACAGTGAACCAGGTGGGCCACTTCTGGAAACAGAGCTTCAGGTCTGTACCCCCCTGCTCATCTCTGTGGCATGTCCTTTGACTTTGCATGTGTGTGTATGTCTCTGTAATGCCTCAGTGTACAGTGCAGAGTAAATCCCTGGGTATTGGGACATATCAAAGCAGTAGTGCTCAATTACATAGAGTCGGAGCATTTCTTTATCGCTGTTAAGTCTTTTTAAACACATTTGTGGAAGCAAAAAACATTAGATGGAAAATTTATGCTGGGGTGGCAGGTAAGGAAGTTTAATTACTTCTTTTAAGCATAAGGCTTCCTTGATTTCCTTTCTGTTAAAGGCGTGTTTACGCTTTGGATCTGGTCCCGTGAAGCCTTTCTGCAGATGTTGCGAGTCAGTAGCAGGCAGCAATGAACTCTTGTTCCCTAAGCTGTACGCTGATTACTTCTGCGAGAGAGGATCACATGCAGCCGGGTGGGGGAGGGAAGGAGCCCCCAGAGATGAAAACACAGCCTGCGCTCTGGCTCTGTCTGGGAGACAGCAAAAGGGTTTCTCTGATCAAAAATAATAATTTAAGGTGCTCGTGCGTCCTCGGTAAATGTCTGAAGCATGTTGCATTAGCAGATGAACTGGCCACACTCCTCAGTTGATACATATCTACGCAGTGCACTGTTGCAAAATAAATGGGGGTAGGAGTGTGTGTGGGTGTCAAAACAGGACAATAAGTAGTATTTAAATGTCGCCACAATTTCAACAAAGTCTGCCTCACTGGTAACATTGCCAGAGTTAGAATAGCAATGGCAATGTCTTCACACCTTGAGACTGCTTTTGTTTGACAGCGAGAAACAAACAGCATCACTAGATTCACATTCCAACAAGTATTTGAAAATTCTGTGTAAATCCAGGCTCGCTCCTAAATTACATTTCATTACTAATGGATACAAAACCACATAAAAATGTTTTTTATTTGCCAGAGTTACATGTTTTTGTTTTTTACAAGTAACAATGAATCAGCATCAAAAAGCAGGATAGAGCTTGGAAAAGAACCTATGGGGGGACCACACCCTAATGACTTCAAAGCAGACTTTGTTTCAAATCCACTTAAAACATTTCAGAAGTATCGGTTTCCTGATTCAACTTCAAAAGATATTTGCATAAATATGGGTTGTATTAACAAAAATATTTTTAATGGAGCTCTAAGTACGCTAGCAAATCATTAACAACATAATAAATCTTAGCACAACTCAATCACTTCAATGGGAATTTCGCTAAGCAAAATAAACTTTCATTTTTCTGTCCTTAACAAAAGCTTTCCTTAACCTCTTGTTTTGCCTTATGAGGTCATTCCCTCCCAAGGCAGGTACTACCCTCATTTGTCCAGACACATAGCTCAGCTCCATAGTTCAGATCCATTACTCATTGTGGATATACCACACAACTCAGCCACACTCTGCATTTCATTCCTTTACCAACAGGCATGAGTAAAAGCTCATCTTAACTGATATGGGTCACATAATCTGTAAGCTGGCAACTCTACATGCTCAGCATGTTAAAAAAACATAGGCAGACAGATTACTAATGAAAGGCTTTACTACTTCCAGTATGTGCTCAGTGGCTGGGGGAAACTGACCCTCTGCTTCAGCCCCTACAAATATATAAATGGAAGGAGGAGAATAAACAATGTCCAAACTATCCTGCTAAGAATCAGTTCTGGGAGAACAGGACTTTTTGGAAATATGATCCCTTTTACTTCCATGCTCTTTTCTGCCTTTTTCTATTTTAAAAAGGTATTTTCCCATATTTATGTGTCCATAACTTATTTCATGCTGGAAGTCAGATCCTTTTTTCTGTCACTTATAAGCCTGACAATAGATGCTTGTGATGACACAGGTAGAGCACACTGATCTCCAATGAGGCAGCATCAAACAAAAACAGTCAATTAATAATTCCATCAGTCACTTCATATGCCTGGTGTGGAAACTTTCAGATGTAAAACAGTAGAGGATTTTACCTTAAATATGTTCTGCAGTCGTATTACTTTTAATTAATGAAGATCAGTTTGATTTCTAGAAAATTTTATTTGCCAGTTCTGGCAGCTATTCCTGATACCTCTACACAGTGGTTACTTTCCTAGTTTTAGAGCTTCAACTGCAAAAGTTAGTTTTAGGTAAGTTTAGAACTAGTTTTAGTTTAGAATTTCAGATTTTTTTAAGTGACCTTTGATTCATTGTATTAAAATTATTCCTATTTTTAGTGTAATTTCTTAAATGCCTATTACATTTTCCAAGTCTTTATGTCAAGATCTTTCCAACATTCTTCAGTAGCCCTTTAGGCAGTCATTGCAGAAATGGGCACAAAACCACAATAGAAAATGAGGAACTAATATTGATCAATTGTCTCCTAAAACATTTGATCTATTTATATGGATATGCATACAAAAAGTCCATCAGCTTTTGGAACTACATCTCAAAGTAAAATCAGTCCATGTAATGTTTGGCAGGAGGCAGCATCAAAATGGATATATAACTCCCTGTTCAGGTTCGGGGCATCTGTAGGGCAGTACTAACTTATGAAAAACTATTTCAGCTCAAATAGTAGACTAAGCAGCCTACAAATTACTTCACCCAGATAGGAAAGTCTTAACATTAGCTGTGTTTAAACAGCTAGAAGCACTCTGAAACACAGACTGAGGAAAACCAGTCTTTATTGTCACCTGTTAGCCTACAGAAGAAGCATGAAGCTGAGTCAGGGGAGGTTTAGGTTAGATATGAGGGAAAAAAATTTCACTCAGAGGGTGGCTGGGCACTGGAACAGGCTCCCCAGGGTAGAGATCACAGCACCTAGCCTGACATAGTTCAAAAATCATTTGGATAATGCTCGAAGGCACGTGGTGTGACTCTTGGGGTGTCCTGCACAGGGCCAGGAGTTGGGCTCAATGATCTTGATGAGTCCCCTCTAACTCAGTATATTTTATAATTCTATAACATCTCCTAATTCTTAATCCTATCTGCTTCACATGACACTAATTTGCATATCATAGTAAAACACACTTACTGTTCTTTCACAACTATACAGTAGTTGTGAAACAAAAGAACAAACTAAACAAATTTATTATGTCTTCTTTTGCTCACATTGCTGAATAGATAGCCACCAGGCAGTGGTTATTGTGGTTATTTGAAACAGAATAGGATAAAACAGGAGTAGTTCAGTTGCAAGGGGCCTGCAATGAAAATCTAGTCCAGCCAGACTAGATTTGTCTAGTCCACTTTAGGGAGTACAAGAGAATATGGGCTGCTTCGTAATAACCTATGCCATTTTTGTCCAGATCCCACAGTGCAATTAAGTACTTGCAGGTTCAGGGCACTGCCTTTTCACCTTCAGAGACAGCAATACAGATGCAGAATTTCTGCAGACCATACCCAAGGATTTCAACCCAGGCACTCAAAATGAGGCATAACCAGCAAGTAACCCACAAGAAACACCTCCACTGATCTGTCTTGCCCCTTTCCTAGAGCATTTGGTAGCATAGACAGGAGTACAGCTCCCCAGGAGAACATTTCCTTTACCACACAAGCAGGCAGTTCTCTCTCTTCCCACAGTCTTCTGACTCAGTCACTTCATACTCTACACACCCTGCAACACAGTGCCCTGTGGTACTGTGGAGTTCATCTCCTTCCGCAAGCAATCTATCACAATGCTGAGGAGGCACCTTGTGCACAATAAGGTATTTAAAAATTATATGTCTTGCAGAGCAAATTAAGGATTTCACCGATTTCAAAAATGCTGGCATTTATTCAGGCTTGAGAGCTTGATTTTGCAACTTAAGAAGCAGTACTGTAGGCTACTCTTGGAAGGCCTTCAAACAAGAAGAATTTTCAGGCCAGTAACCCACTGATGCCCTAAGGTGTCCTTTTGTAGCTACTTCACAGACTGTGGCCATCTGAGCTAGCTCATAATACAGATAGTTGCACTCCTTCCATTATTTGCAAACTGTCCCCTCCAACAATAACATATTTTGCACATTAATGGGTACTTCATTGCAAGGCCCAAGACCTATGGGTTCCAATCAAGGCTTTGGAGCAAAGTATATTTCCCTGAGCCCCAGTACCATTTGTTAATTCCTTCCATCAAGCTTCACCTTTCCTCCCCTTCTGAAGTCCAGTATTTGTACAAGGCCATGTCTTACAGCCCTAACTCTTGTCTGTGCTTCCAGCAGCACATGAAGATACGCTGTCTTTGGCCATTATTTAACACACAAACATAGTTTCAGTGAAATGTATGGGAAAACTCCACGGAGTCTAAATGACAATTGGGCCTTTATATACCTTTTCGTAACTTCATGTAGGAAACCCTGGCAATCTCACTCTGTCCTCACAAACCACCAGAATACTGTACAACTCACAGATCCTAAGACCAATATTTAACCTGGATGAAAGCCTGCTCCCTACAAATTAAACCCAAAACTTAGACTTGGATTCTAAAAACAAGCTCTTCACTCACTGATCATGAATAATGCTGTCCATTATAAGCTCTGCTCTTCTCAATATTTACTGTAAAAATATCAGTAACGTATCAGTATCAGTGAGCCTCCACACACATAATGCACTAACATAATACTGAATGCTTTTTTCTCATGTTCTCTTGGAATGTTTTATGCACCTCATAAGACACACTAAAAAAGCATTAACAAACTTAAAAAAAAAATCCCCTCATTTTTAAGAAATTATTTATTTAATGTCTGCATTGGAAGAACGGCTGGAACAATTTCTTCCATTTCAGCTCTTTCCCATCACTCATTGAATGGTGAGGTAAGACAACAGCTTGTACAGCCAGAAAATCTTTAATAAAAATTATCAATAAATATAAGATAGTTTGGGAGGGTTTGGCTGGTTTGGGGGGTTTTTTTGTGTTTTTGTGGGGTTTTTTGTTTGTTTTGTTTTGGGGTGGTTTTTTTTGTTTTTTTGGGTTGTTTTTTGGTGGATTTTTGGGGGGGGGAGGGTAAAAGACCATTGGGGAAAAATAGCTTAATAGCTATTCTGCAAACGTTTCAGTGTATTTTTAAATTACTTTAATGCATTTAGCTTCAGACCCACAATACCTTAGGGAAAAATAGAAAAACAGTAATCTCCCCTACATTATTTCTTAGGAGTCAATGCCTATTTACTCTATTTTTCTTAGGCGTGACCACATAATAATAATTTCATAATATGACAACAAAGCAAAGAGGTTACAAATGCCTGGTAGATAATCAGTTGAATGTAGATTACAGTGTGATTTTGTAGCTAGAAGAATGACTGCGATTCCTGGAAGAATAAGAAGGGAAAATTTTTGTAGACTAAGAAGGAGGCATTGGAGTTCCTGCCCTTTTCACAAAGCCATTGCTGCAAACAGCCGGTTTGCATCCCTGCTTCCAAACCCTTTGAGGAAAGAATCACTCAAGTTCTCCTAGCCTGAATGGTCACCTTCACTCAAAATAAAGGAAATCTGATCCATTGACCTGTTCAGTCTCACCACGCAAATGTGAAAAAGCCACCTCACAGCATTCATCAAGAGCTTACAAAGGGAATGACTTGATAAACAGCATTATAGGGTTTGGGTTTTCCTTCTGCCCTAGACTAGACTCTGAATGAGACACAATTATTAGAAGGTGGAGTCAGAATGGAAACAAGATATACTAAATTTTAAAACTAAAGCTAACACAACACAAGAGCACAAACGGCTTTGTCGGTTTTTCTCATAGCTTATGACTGCAGTTAACATTTCATCACAATTCAAAAGCTGTGGGACAGAGGTCTTTTGTGCTACATTTTGCAGAAAACAAAGCTGACACAGCAGTCACAAGTGTTATTTCTCTTACACCAGAAGTTCTTTTTCCATAATTCTAAACAGGGGAAAATGATTCTTGGATTGCCCTCAGAACAAGCTCAAGAGGTCCAGTCCAAGCTCTCCTGTCCAATAAAAACACCGTGTTTTATTTGGAACTGGCCTGTGAGGTTAGAACAACCCAAAGAGAAGGTACTGTACACAATGGGCTCAGTTTGAAAGGGTTAGTCGTTGTAATATTTGTTCTGTAAACAGTTTTCCAAACACCAAGAAACAGCACCAGAGGGTGGATCACTAGCTTTATTCATCTGCAATTCAATATAGTCCCAAATTTTAAAAGCTCAACTGATCTTCTGCGAAGTTGACTGGTCCTGCTATAATCCAAAGTAATAAAATGCCATACAAAATTGCATATACTTCCAGACTGTTGGAGTTTTTTCCCCATTGGAGACAGGGTTTTCTAAAAAACCCAATACTCTTTGCAACTTCTCTGGGGTTTTTTGTCTCTGGTTGTGATTTGCTTCAAACAGCCAGTAAATAGAATTTATGAGTCTGCAAAACATACTGCTTGAATGATACTAGTGCAGGGAGAAAGAAATTTGGAAAAGCAACTGCTGTGTCAAAGGCAGAGATGGGAAATGTGGTTTTGCTCTCTGATTAAGAGATCTCCTAGCATCCAATACCCTTCCTATTTGCTTTGGTTACAGAGCAGACAACAGACAAGTTCAACCAAAGACGACATAGAACCATTTCTGTGTATCATATTGCCTGCCACCATGATGCTCTTCCTGGCATTCCTGCTGCTCTTCCTGTACCGCCGTTGCCAGCGCCCCACTCAGCAGGGGCAGATCTTCAGCATCGACCTTCCTGAGGCCCTGCCTGAGCACGATGTGTCCAATTTCCTTTCTGCACTGCCCTGGAGCAGCGAACAGAGCTTCCACTACTCGACGCTGCTCCCCGATGCCACATTCCTCTCTGTGTGTTTGCCTCCGTCATATGAGGAGGCCACCATGAAGACTTCCATGGAAGAGGCTCACATTGAGCTCTCTCCAGACCCAGTGCCTCCTTACGAAGAGAGCACGCTGCAGACCAGCAGCGCCAAATAAACTTCCTACGGAAGCACCTTAGCCGAAGCACGCAGCACAAAGGTAGAACTATGCTATGGCCTTTAAAATTTGTGAAAAGATTACAAATGAGGCACAAACCCAATGAATTTATGAAGGAAGAAACTTGAAGTAACAGGGAGTGCATCTCTTCGCCTCCTCCTAGGATTCTCTACCTTCCATTTGTGGCAAGTGTAGCACCAAATGCAATCCAGACTGGTAATGTGGGGATTCTAGTTAACCAACATGTCATGCAAGGATTAAACTTAAGGAAAGCTGGGAAGCTCTTCCTCTGTAATCCCTCAGCTACAATGAAATGTCAATAATGCTATAGATTTAGCAATCACAGAAAGGGCTTGTAGCACATACATATTCCAATTTATGGGTTTTTTTCTATTTTATGCATTTATATTTAAATGAGTTTTTGACAAGCTGAGTCACTCAGTCTGTGTGTGTTTACATCACATCATTCTGCAGTGCTCTTGAATGACCATAACAGCTCTCAGGAAAGCAAATAAATATATAACCTCTACAAAATTTCCAGTAACTGTCCCCAAAGGTTCAAATGTGCACTGTGAATAAAGGCTGGCTTTTCTCACAGTTGAACAATGAGGACAACAGAGAAGACCTGATTGTTCTGGGTGAGGAAGACTCCATGCAAGAGCACATTCACTCTGTTGCTGTAAGCTGCTTGCCAAGGTCTGCAAGGTCCCAACAGTCCAGACTACTCGAATGACTTCTTTTCCAAGTCTAAAATAATACCCATGTGACTTACTTGATGCAAAGTGTAAAGGATTTGGGAAAAATTAATAAAATCAAGTGCACCAAAATATCCCTTGTCTGTATTTCAAAACAGCATTATAATCCCTTCCCCTTAATCACCAGGGCAGGGGAGGCTAATTCAGTTGCGTTTTTTTTAAAAAATTTTAAAATTTAATTAATTGTTTTTGCTTTCAGAAAACGATGTATGTTATCTTTAATTTTCTTACAGGATAGCATTTTCACTAAGTTGATAGATGCTCTTGTTACAAAAGGCGGTTACTACAGGTCCTGACAGCCTCAAAAGTTATGTTGGCAAGTCACAGACAAATGCAGTGTTGTGGAATATCTGACACCTGCAAGGAAGAAACTGTTGGAGCAACTCGTGCAGTCTTGGTGTAACTTACAAACCCAAAGGCTTGCACTTGGTGATTTCAGCAACTGTCAGGAGGTGTCAATAACAGCCAGTCCTGCTTTACGAACTTAGCACTTTCTTTAAAAAACCCAACAAGAACAACAACAGAATAATGGAAGAAAAAATTCTCACTGTACAGCAGAAGAAAGGCCACTTTAGAACTGCAAGGTGGTTGAATTCCATGTTATGCCAACGGTGAAACGATTGCAGTAACCAAATAGTCCATATCAAAACTGATGTTCCCACTCACTGATTTCTCTTACGACAAGGAAAAAATATGCATTTTTTAATTTAGAAAAAAGGGTTATTTGCTTGAACTACAAATCTGAGATCATTCTTTTTCTAATGTTCCATTTGGGTCATCAAACTGAAGCAGCAGATGTTTTGGAAAACTCCAGATTCAATCAACCTTTTTTTTTTCATGCCATATCTGGGAACAGTTCCTGGTATTTGCTGATGTGTTTGAAAGTACCATATTCTACTGCCTCCACGCATTTTCTTTACTTCCTTAATATTTGGTACATGTAATTGTTTCTAAGGAAAGCTGGAAAAATACAAGAGCCCCAAACGATATAGCTAGTTGGAAAGGTGCAAAGGTTTGAGGTTCAAAGATAAACCACTTCTGCCTCTGGTGTTTGCATATTCCACTAACTTCAGCAGAATTGTATGGATATGCCTGGAAACTCAGACATTGTCATATCAAGTTGAGTATATTTTGCCTTAAGAGATCCTAAGAGATCTGCTGTGTTCTGAAATGAGTTCTGCTGTTCTTCAGCATGATCTCTTGTTTACCCTTAACTTGAGGAGAGGCTGATACTCAGCCTCTGGGCTCATTATTCTAAACTGCTCTCCAGTTACCTTAGTTACAGCTGAGAAAAATTTTCACTGGTGTTTCTTGTGACCAAGACAGATATACTTCTATAACTAGTTGAAAATTGCTATTCTCTGCAAGAATATAGAGAGTGATTGTGTTTCATGCAGTATCTATTGGACAGCTGTCAAATCCTGCTTCAGACAAATAGCTTCTGATTGTTAGCATTGCTAAAGACAATTAAAAACAGACACTTGCTCAAATCCATATTAACAGAAACACTGCCATAACTTAAATTCTTCTTTCAAGTAACCTGCTTTTTATTCCATCTGGAATTGGCATCCCTTATATCATTCCAACACAGATTTGTCTAGTGTTGTATATTAATTGTCCCTAGTAGGTTTCAACATAATCGGCATCTCTACTCTTAAATCTCCACCCCAAAGAGAAGGCCTACCAAAAAAAAGATAATGTTCCTCATGCAAACATACTGCAATTAAATCTCCGTTGCCTAGAAGCTGCCCCTGATCCTGTCAGGCTGTGGTGACACACATCTCAGCAGCCACCATGTTACTGATGTTAATGCTTCTGGTTGTGGAGAAGCCATCAGGTCCTCTGGGCAAACACCTTGTGCATCAAAGCAGAGAGCTCATGACCTGAAAGGAACTTGTGCCTGACAGTAGGAGCAACCATAAATGCAATGGGAAGACTTTTCATTGTTTTAGCTGCAGTAATCTGAAGGGTGAAGTCTTAGAGCACCCATCTAAAAGAAAGATGTTGGAATTGGGACCATAAACAAAAAGACAGAGGAGAGACATTAATAAGTTTTCAATTACATCAAAGGAAACTGCAAACAAAGTAAAATAGGGGCCTCTCATGCCTCCACCAATCTGAACTGGTACTAGTGATTTTAAACTGAAGCAAGAATAAATCAGAAAAGAAATCTCTAAAAGTGAAGCAGTGGCAGCACCATCTCTGGACACACTGAGAAGGTAGACAAACACCTGTCCAGAATGGTGAAGGCTCCTGGGTGGAGCAGAGAATGGATTAGATGTCTTCTCTGTGTCCTTTCCTGTTCCTATGCCCTAAAGTTACATCAAAGTAAGTTCTGTTCCTTGTTTCCAAACTGTATGAAATCAGATGACTGTTTTTTTGAAAATTTCATATTATGAGATTTCACGTGCATCCAGAAATCACTGTAACATTGGCATTGTACTTTATAGTCACAAGGCTCTTTTTTTTTTGTTTGTTTAAGTCTTGTATCTGTTAGTAGACATAGAAATTATGAACTCACCTTGATGTGAAGGGTAATTGTAATTCAACTTTCTATTAAGAAAATACTAAGGAAGAGCATTATGAGGAGATTAATTATGTATACACTACCCCTTGTTTATAATTAGTAGGAAACCATGGAACAATACAGGCCCTTTCATTAAGGGGGCTTTCACAAGCGTAGAGGGCAATCTCTGTGCTCGTCTACCCTGTGAGAGCTGCCAGAGTCCCTCACTGACACAGGTCCATTGTTCTGCAGACCAACACAAATACACATCTTGCACACATGGCAGATTCTTGATCAAAAGACATTTAATGAAAAACAACACAGGTAATTTACACAAAATAGTTCTTCTAGATATCCACTGAAAGTATTCAGCACACATCTCCAATAATGCCGCAGTCATTTGATATTAATAGTATAGCCTGCCTGTCTCATTTTATCCAAAGGAAGAAAAGGTGACACAACTCTTTGCAACCACTGTGGGATCTCAGAAGCTAACGTCTTGGATAAAATTGATGAATGCTTCTGCATAGATTGAGCATCTGGCACCTGATCTTTGTTGAACTTAAAACTAACTCATGACTCATTGGCTCGTATTTGCCAATGATAAAATGTGCTTTTCAAAACAGAATAGTCATTGCTTGGCCTTATGAAGTAATCCTTGGTCTAGGAAAGGCAGCATAAGCATTTCAGTGCATACATTTCACTTCAGAGAAATCCCCACCTGTAACAAGTATCTTGACTAGAAATTTGGAAGCACAACTGAAGTGGAAAACACTTGGAAAAAAAAAACCCAAAACAAAACAACCAAACAAACCCTGGCAGTGTATCTTTAGAGTAGCTCAGTAATATCACAGTGGTCAAGAAAGAACTGCTCCCAAAATAAAACTCTTCGCTTAATCCATGCTTTAAAGGATTTTACTTGAATTCTTATGGCAGCAAAGCCTCCAAATACAGACATACAACTACTTTTGCTAGTACAAACTCCTCTGGCATGAACTATATATGCTCCAGTAGTGAAAACTCTTACAAATGCAGGTTTTATCAGTAGGAGAAAGTGAGTGGGTAGTCTTATTCTGGTGAGGAGAATAATTTTATTTGGGTGCAGGGTTTTTTGTCGTTGTTTTTTTGTTGGGTTTTTTTTTTTACAAATTTTCAAGTACAAACATTGCACAAAAATATCAGATAAGGATGAGCTGAATGCTTATGGCAAATAAATTATTCGCTGACTCCTCTCTCAAAAACTGTCATAAGTGAAACAGCTATGAATTTTTAATAATGAAATGTCTTAATTTCAGTCTATTAGTAAATAAACATATTATGTTGTGACTTTCATTACAAAGGAGTTCTATTCATCACTTGGATAATGAGGTCTTCTGCAGAACAGGAAAGGCATGTGAGTGTGGGGCCTAAGGAAGGTGTCCTCTGTAATAAAGACAACCTGCCATTCTCAGTGGTATGGCTAGCAAGGCTGGGCACAGCTAATAAATCAATGCTGCAGACACATGGGTGTTGATGAAGACAGCAAAATCTCATTGGAGACTCTTGGATACATGACTAGGCTGACAGCAGCGTAAATATACGTTTGCACTAGCACAAAATTTTCATTAAAAAGGTAAAAAATGCCCATGTCTTTCACGTTTATTGAGGGTATGAAAGAATCAAACTTGTCTGTGAGTTTGGCTCCATCAGTAGTTTTACTTCTGATTATTCACAGGAATATCATGTCTGTGAGATCTTACTGTCAGAAATTAAGTTTAAGGAAGAAGCAGCAATCAAAACTGTAGTACCCAGAATTTCATAGAAACAAATCATAGAATCATTGAGATTGGAAAAGGCCTCTAAGATCATCAAGTCCAACTTTTAGCCCAGCATTGCCATGTTCACTGCTAAACCATGTAAACGACACATCTACATATTTTTTGAATGCTTCCAAGCATGGTGACACCGCCACTTTCCTGGACAGCCTGTTTCAATGCTTACTAACTTTTCAGTGAAGAAATTTTTTCTAATATCTAATTTAAACCTTCCCTGGTGCAATTTTTCCTCTCTTCTTGTCATTTTTTACCTGGGAGAAGAGGCCAAACCCTACCTTATTATGAACATCCTTTCAAACAAGTTGTGCCATTAATATCATATTATTTTATCCAGCTCCTTCTATATTCATTTGTCCCTACAATGTCAGCATTATTTTATCCTTGAATGCTTACCTTAGAACTTTTCAGACATTTCCCTCTGTGACAAAAATAAGTACTTCAAAGCAAGAGAGCATGGACAGGCAATCCTCTACAGTCATGTCAAGCACCTGCAAAGGTCTATCTTTTATTTTATAGTGTTTTGGCTTCTTGTTTAGTTTTTTTCCAGGTTCAAACTAAGATAACTGAATGCATGTTTTTTTAGTTCTTTGAATACTAATGAATAGAGTTCATTTAGAGGCCTTCCAAGCACAAAGGACAGGAAGCAAAGCCATACTCTTCCTGCCCTACCTCATCAAGCATCCTAAAGGGAAAGGAATGTGAAAAAGATCACAAATCAGGATGAAAAAAGGTAAGAGTAATGCCCATCCAGAAATAAACTTCTCACAAATTTGCTTTCTCCTCCCTGACTTCCTATTTTTCACTTCTCTCTCCTTTGGCTTAATTGTAATTTTCTGCCAACTATGTCAAAGACAGCACAGAAAGGAAAACTACCTCCACAGACTGACCCACAGCTGTAGAGAGCAAATCTAAGTGTCATGTGTTATGTTCCACTAGTAATCTGGAATAGCTGTTTGTGACTATAAAATGCTTTGCACAAAGTCAGTTTCCACTACAGGTAAACCAGACAAATTCAATCACATTTCTACAAACACATTTCCCTGCTTGGGTACCAACAACACAGCAAATTATTTAAACAGCACCATTAAAAACTCAGTATGCGTTTCAGTTCTGTGGCACTTTTTCTCTCTCCTTTTCTTCCAGTTTGGAAAACTCACAGCTGACAACACTCTCAGATGTTAGTATGGCCTAAGGTTCTTCAGAAAGACTGTACACCTATGTTTTAGAAAAAAAAATGTGAATTTGCTTGTTTATAAACTCTATCTTCAACTAACACTCATCCCTTTTTCACTTCTGTTAAGGATCCAGAACCTAAATATTTCTAACAAAGACTGATTTCTAGTGGGTTTTCTAGCAGCAAAACATTGTGGTCATCAGGAACTAAAAAATGCTGCTGTCATGCAATGGAAGAAAAAAAAAAAAAAAAAGGCAGATCCATTAGCACAACTCTTCAGTGTTTGGCTGCATCAGGAAGATCAAAGCAAAGAGAGGACATCAGTTTGGAGGCAGAAGAAGCCACACAAGTGCAGTCCTGTCTAGCACAAATCTGAGACTTTCACAGTGGTTCCTCTCCACAGCATTACCAGCAATCATCACCTGGAGGAAAAGCACGGTGCTACATGACAGAGGAGCATGGTGTCCCTGATGCATGACTGGTGACACTTGAGGCATTGGCATCAATGGACCCAGTGGTGCCACGCTCCACCACGAGCTCCTGCACCTCTCCCGTGCCTCTCTGCACCTCTCCAGCAGCCCCGGTCCTGCCACCCCCACCTGTAAGAAGGAAAGGCTGAGTGGTCTCAACCTGCCCAGTGAGATCTCTACCGGAAACAAAATGAAATAATCATGTTTTAGACACTTAGGACATATTTTATTACAAAAGGAGCAAGTTAATACACTGGTAGCATATAGATCTGTGTGCCAGTTATTATGGCAGACCCTATAAAACAGACACAAAGTAAATTCTACTTTATCTAAAAACATGACCTAACATAAACAAGAGCACAAGGAAAGAACTACTGTTTGATATTGCATTTTATGCTTTGCAGATCATCCTCTAAGTCAGAGAGCTTATTTTCTAATCTATTATTCTTTATCTAGCTTATGCACATCTTATTTTAAATAAGGTAAATAGATACTGTAGGGATGGCAGGCAAGGTCAACTATAAGCATGAAGCTTGGCTGGATACTGTATCTGAGAGCTCCACATGAACAGCTCTCTCTCTTTAGCTAACATCTCTTCAAAAACTTATCACCTCCCATACATTTTCACAGTTATCTGGACTCCTTTCAAATGCCCACTGCAACCACCAACTAACCACACGTTGTTGGAGGCATTTATGGCTTTGGTTTGTCCAGTTTTATTTCTTAACAGATTTTCTGTTTTAGCTGGGGCTGAGTGCCAGGAAATATTTACACCACATGCATTAACTTCTAATAAATACCATTTTCTACTTTTGTTAGAAGACAAAGAATATTTCCAGAATGGCTTGCATTTAGAGCGATTATACTGATTTTAAAGGGCTGAAAAGAAATTTTCATGAAAATGACAATGACAACCTGCCTCCTCGACTCAAGCTATGCTGGGCACCACTCCCAGCTACCAGAAGAGGGGAGCTTGGCAAGGCCTTCTCTTCATTAGGTAGCTTGCCATCATGTTTAACAGACAAGAAGATTAAATTCCCAATTTTTCCAGGACTCAGCTTGTTTAGTGAAACTGGACACCATCACATCCAACAGCTACTCTGAGGGAGGTTGGATTTCACTGCTGACGGGCCTTAGAGAGTTTCCAGCGACTCCTGTTCACCCTGTCCTTTGTCCCCAGTGCTGTACCAGCCCTTTTTAAAGTTGTATGCTTTTATTTACAATAGTACCCAACAACACAGACTACTCCAGCTGGTATTTTTCCAGCTAACACTGTTTTGAACCATAAATTTTGACAAAATACTTATTATTGTTAACCCTAACCATTAGCTCCCAACAGCCTCACTCTGGGTTTGTGACAGCTACACAGCAAAGATCCCTTTCTGCCTGTGCCTGCCCAAAGCCGCAAAACAGCTGCCAGTGGCCAAATAATGACTGGCTCCTTGGGCTGGCATGGGATCAACTGCCCTGAATGGCACCAGGGCTTCCGACGGAGGCTGTCAGGAGATGTTTTTCTGCACCCTCCAAGTTTCTGGAATTGAAAGGGAACTGCCAAAGCCATCCAGGAGCACCAGGGGTACAACACAGTAGTGCTGGACCAAGTGGCAGCTTCATCCAGAGACCCCAGTGACAACTCAACAGCTCTGTATCAAACCATTAAGTGTCAGGCAAATCAGCACAGTTGTAAATATTTAATACCAGATAGTCTGCTCAGAGTAGACCAGCACTTACTCATTTTCGTCTCAGTTTCCTTCCCTAGGCATTCTGAACAGAGGGGACAGATGGCCTTCAAGCCACATCACTGTTTGCTCCTGTGTCCCCTGCCTGCACACCTTCCTCAAGGGGTGTCTGTGACTGGCAGATACCCTGATGAGGTAACAGCCTGAGCAGGTACAAGGCCTTAGAGATGGCAAAAGGTGAGTTAAGTATACATAGGAGGATCAGGACTGCTTTTTCCAACACCAAGGGAAGAGCCTGGACATCCCACCAATTTCCTAGAAAGGGCCACCTAGCACCTGCTGAATTATGAAGGTTGGTGCACAGCCACAAGGATCCATCAGCACAGATTACCTTAATTCACTGAACACAAAACTGCCGCAAACTAGAAGGAGATTCACAGTTCTGGCTTTAGAGCCCTGCAGAGAGAGGTAATTGGCAAACATAACATCTACTGCTGCTCAGTTTTAACCCACTGCCTCCACACATCTGCCACTCAGGGCACCCTTAATCTAGCTGCTGGTTCAATCAAGGGTACAGAAGCTAATGGGTAGTAGCAGTCCTTACAGGAGTCAGTTTAAGAACAAGAATGAAAAGCAAAGGCTTTAAAGTCACACCCTGTTCACTAGAAGTGTTTTACACAGCTCCTTCTACTTCCCAATTTCTTCCACTTGAAGAGGCCTGGAAGTTTTGCATCCCCTGGTTCCACTGCTCACATCACTTGGAAAGTTAGAATTTCAGATTAAATGCAATTCGTATCAAAGGACAAAAAATGATAGGACAATTTCTATACTGTTTACGACAACTTGAACATTTGACCTACATACTTGATTACAACAATTTTGAGAGGATTTAAATAGCTGTTTTCTATTCTGCACAGAGGCTTTCTTCACCTTTGATATAGCTCCCTGAAAAACAATTTTTTCCTGATATGGTATTATGAAGGCAAGGATACTTCCAACAGAGGGAATTACTACTGTTCTAGGTCACAGTCAATGAAACATCAATAAATTTTATAACTCAACAAATTTAAAAACATTTAAAAGTACCTGTAGCAAGCAGTGTTGATAAGCCATGAGAAAACAAGATGCAGCATTACAGATGTCTTCAATGGCAACTGCCTCTTTCAGCCTCTTTTTCCAAGCTCCCTCCCAAACCAACTTTAATTTGTAATCAGATTTCACCTGTGGCTTGTTTTCTGCAGAGCAGTCAAGGAGTTCTCAGGACTTAAAGGAAACCTTAAGCAATCATTATGCAAGCAAAATTTAACTTTCTTGGTTAGTTTGGCTAGTTTCAATTAGGTGCTAGTGCTGCTCCAGACTTTGATTTGGCTGCTACAACCTGCCCTAGTCTTCCCAGCCCCACAGGGAGCTGTGGTCCTTTCTTGTGCCCATATTAATAAGAACAGTGAACTTAATGCTTTCCAGTTCTCAGTGAGGAGAAAACAACTGAATTGAATAAAGACCACTTGGGGATAGGAACATTTGTTATGTCAGGTCTGCAAAGTGCACGGTCCACAGAGAGCTGCCCCCATTCCTAACAGGCTTGCTGCAAAACAGTGTTCAGGATTAGTTGTGATCCTTCAGATGTACTTCCTTGGGTCACAAGGAGCCTACTATGTAGCTGAGGAAAAAGGGTGTGCTGGGTGGCAAGGTTTCCTTGGAACACCCGTCTAATGTAACGTGATTATGCTGCGTGGCACCTGAGTCTGTTCTCCCACTGCTTTTCCACCCTGTTATAGCCTCTCTGTGTGAAATCTGTATGAAATCAGGCAACTTCAAAAGCACAAAGTTTCTTGCAGTTTCATGGAAACTCAAATTTCAATGAAAGTAACTACAACAGTGACCTCGCTATGGGAAGGACCGTAGTATTCATCTCTTGTAGGACACTGAGAAAACCCACGTGGAAGAAAGACTCCATAAATATGGTGAAAAGGGTATTGTAGTGGTCCCTTTGTGATGCGCCAGAGAATCCAACAAGTTGAAAAGGTACAGAAAAACTGATGTTTGTACTTTGTTGCCCCCAGAAGTACAGCAGAACAATGAAGTTATATTAGTTATATTTGCAGTATTAAAGGAGCAAATGCAGACTTTGAACAAGCCACTGAGACAGATGCTTTCTTGAACTCCACGCTCTTCAGCTGATCTGCCTGAGTTTCTATGTGCCATTGAGCTGTTTTTACTCACCTGATCTTCTGAAGAAATGACAATATTGATGGTGCCCCAGTGAGCCTGGTGCACATCCAATCTGCATCCACCTTTGCAGTCTTCTCTTAATGCCACTCAAACACCAGAATAATGGAATTAAACCCATGAAATTGGATATCTTTGCTGAAGAAAGAGAAGAAACATGTAGGTCTGCCAGGTGTGGATTAATTTGTGCGGTGCTGTCAAATATTTTGTGTCCCTATAATCCAAAGGTAATCTCCAGAATAATAAACTTGGATAAAGTACCTACTTTCCTGCATTAGGGAACTAATTTTTCATTTTCATTTACTAAATCATGTGCTGCCTAGAGACAAAACCTGGTCTGAATTAGCCTGTAGTACAGCAATAATCATTACCCTCCTACAATAGGCATTCACCGGGGTAATTCTCACACAAAAACTTCACATTTCTTTTTTTTTAATCTGACCAAGGCCACAGTTTATGTAGATTGTGTCTCATCAGATTACATATTACTTTCTATTATCACGTATTTTCCCTTCCTGGTTGTGTGAGTCAGCACAGGCAGGACACAGGAACAACCACGAAAGCACAAAGATGACATTTATTTCCCTTACCTCACCAACCAGGGGATCCCCAAATCAGCACCCAGGCTGAGGCACACAAGTAGGACACAGGCACCACAGAGCTTGGTCCGTGCTAGGGGATCACCAAACCTGCTGTCCTTGCCTGTTTATCAGGGATTCACACAGGTATTTTACCACTGTGCTTTGATCTTTCCTGAAAAGCAGAGCAGGAATCTCAAGCATGTGTGATAGGGTGCCTCTAAGTCTCTCACAGGCTTATGTTATCTAAACACAGATGTTCTACTTGTCAAACACACAAGGCTAAACAACAATTAGTATGATGTATGTGTTTTTCTACACCCCAGCTGCAAGTCACTTCAGCGTGTTTATAATCCTCCTCACCAGCCTTCTGCTATTACCCCACGTTGGCTCATATCACAATAAAAACATTGTGCCAGCAGGAGCTAGGGAGGGGAGGGAAAAACTGCAAATGTGAGGGAGACAAACTGAGTTCCGCATTCCAGTATCTTCTCAGAGTTACAGACAGCTAAAAAGCGGAATGGAAGGCTACCAGGTAAAACTTAAGATTAATATCCAGTGTTCCCAATTAGTCCCTACTTGACAGAATTCTACTTCTGAGGTAGAGTCTCTCAGGACATCAGGCTCTTAAGAAATGCAGATCAAGATGTGCAGCCAGTTATCTTACCAATTTGTCTTGCCAGTCTGTTCATTGAAAAGTTGTTTAATATTTGCTGTCTTCTGTCCTAAGGGCCACCTCTCTTCACAGGCATTTAGGAAACCCAAACGTTTTCAGGTGAGGAGAGCCCAGTAACACAGACTGTGGGCAACAGTCTTGCACCATGGGCACAAACCACAGCTTGATGTTGGATGCTGAGGGCAGAGACACCTCTCTCACCACAAGTGGACACCAGGAGAGCCTGCCTGTGCTGTTACAGCCTGTGCCAGCTGAAATTGCTGGAGTGGTGCTGTAGCTGCAGGCCTTTCATGGCTGCGAGGAGGAGCTGGAGTGGCTGAGGACACGGAGCTGAGCTTCTTGTTTGTGGGAGCTGGGTGTGAAATGGGACACTGAGCAAGAGCTTGGAGGTCAGTGTAAGTCCGGAGCTCTGCTGGAGCAGAATGGAGGTGGCATCTGGGGCTGGGGTTAAGGGAAGCAGGCATGCCAAGAGGCACGTCAAAGGTTTGGCAGGTCACATTAGAAAAGGTGAGAATAGAAACCCTTCTCTGGATCCAGAGTTTAGCAAAAAGGTTTTGGTTGTCTGTACCAACTGAAGAGCCAACAAGCTTGGAGGCCCCTGTGCTGTCAGGTACATAGGACTGGCACAGAAGCAGGAGTTGCTTCTCCTGATGGCATTTTCCTAGATAGATGAACTTTGGGAACTCCATTGTCTACAGACTAGGGCATAAAGGACAATCAAGCTTAGATTCCCTTTATATTTATTATTCTTGGCAGACCTTCTGAAAGACATACCAGTATCACAAAGAAAGACTCTTGATGCTAGCAAGATGTTTCAAGCAGGATGAGGAAATATCTGTTGAAAGAGTACTGCTAAGGCACTCTACAGGAATTAATAGATGACATGAGATCTGGTTTATCCAAAGAAGGTAAAGTCCAACAAACGAGTAACAACCAGAATGATTTTTGAGAAAGGCATTTCAATTTATTGTCAAGACACTTTCTTCCCTCTTTTCTCAGCAAGTATTTTAGATAATTTCTAACATGGACTTCCAGTTCAAAGAGGTCACAATTTCCCAGACGCTGGTGATCATTTGAGTGAGCAAGTTTGCGGCACAGAAAGTAATTTTTTAGATTCTTTGTTCCCAAAATCCAACATGGCTCCACATGAGGTTGTCGCATCATGCAAGAAACTCATCCCATTAATTTGATGACTAATTTGTTGCAACCAGTCCTGGACTTCAAAGCATCACTTCAAAAAAAGTTTTTATGTTACACAGCTCACTTGCCTTGGGTTGTGCTTAACTATCTAAAACCAGAGTACTGCTTCTGTTTTTTTAAACTCAGAAATAACCTATCAACTACTTTCCATGTTTCCACATGCCACAATCCTAAATTCTGACAAATTTTGAAATGCAGAAAATGCATCAGTAAATGGAGAAACCAGGCTTAATGTTCTGTGTTGGAAAAAATAAAGGGCTTTCTCTTGAATATTACATTGAAGTACACTTTTTTTCCCTGTGTAGCACATCATGAGAGACCTTTCTGTGGAATTTAAGTTTGTTTGATCTTTGGCCTAAAAGATACAAGTGTGCTGTGTATGGGAATATGCCAACCTCATTCGGGATCACCAGTGGTTTGATAGTCTATCCATGGCTTGCAAATGGGCTTAAGCTACCTTAGATCCAAACTTGGACGTCTGTGCAACTGCATGACCTCTGCTCACAGCCACATGCTCCCTGTGCACCCATTTTCCTTCGGATCTCCTTTCTGAAATGTACTTCTGTTTTGTATCAGGACTCTATAAAAAAGTAAATACATTAAAATCATTATTAGTCCCTAGTCTTTGACTGCTGTACTGACTAGATAAGCCTGGGCTTTGTTTTTTAAGTCCTCTGAACTACACTGCAGCTACCAGCTGGCACAGCAATTTGCAAAATCACCATTTCCAGGCAGCACACTACAACACTCTGATAAAGGCAAAAAGGATGGGACCATCTTTTACTAAGGCAGCTTCTCAACTGGTGATGCTGTACTGGGCACTGAATTCTTGTGTCATTGTAATGATCTTTCACCTCTTTTAAACTGACCTAGGAATCAGGATTTTTTGCCAAATTTTACTCCCAAAGGCAGGAACTTTTGTGTCCATTTTCTGCAACCCAGTGTGAAAAGACTCTTAGAAACAGCCTGGAAGAAGTTAACTTGAACAGATATTTATAAAGAAGATATTAGTGTATTACCAAGATGCACATGAACAACATTACTCTTCAGATAGCAGATAGTTCATTTAGTTTCTTGTATTTCTTGTTGCAGGATTTAATCTTGTGGTGTTTTGGAATTTTTTTGGTTTTTGGAGGGTTTTGTTTTATTTTCATGATTTACATATTATTCCCTCACAAATTAGTTTTTATCATCTAAGCACAGAACTTACACTTTTACTGTTTTTTTCTAGAGATAGTGAAAATGCAGAAACTTCTGCTACCTTATGTGTCCTGACAGATTTTTTTTTCGTTTAGTAGCTAACAAATCTGGTTTTATACTGAAGGTTGGTGCACAAATAGACAAGTATACTACAGACAGAAGCAACTCACATTGGGATTGGACTTTCTTCTCTATATACCTCCCCACATCCAATACATTTGGATTCACTATTAACAGACAATTTCCAACTAAAAATCAATTACATTTTCCATTAGCATTGTTGGGAGAAGCATTGATTGGCCCTTAAAAGGTTGGCTGCACATTATGTGAAAGAACCCAATTGCAAAGAGCTAAATTTGCAACAAAAAATGTACCCAA
The DNA here is from genome assembly GCA_013400675.1 of Oxylabes madagascariensis. Lineage (NCBI taxonomy): Eukaryota > Metazoa > Chordata > Aves > Passeriformes > Timaliidae > Oxylabes > Oxylabes madagascariensis. The sequence goes on along the minus strand of VYZR01011752.1, from coordinate 4,050 downwards.
CATTCTGCTGGGGCAGCACTATCAAGGCTTTTACCCAGTTTTTCAGGATAATACATGACACAGCACATATTTATCAAACATTTCTCTATTTTACTGTGTTGAGTGTTTATTAATTCACACTAGTATAGCCACAGTCACAATCCAGCACTGAGTAGTTGCAAGATTTTAACGCTGCATTCTGATTTTAGTTTAGAACCAAGAAAGTTATCTGTTTTGCCAGAAGATTTTTCTAGTCTTAACCATGCAAGAAATCACTTCTGAAAGTTATTCAGAAAATTAAATGTAAGGGGGGAACTCAGAGAGCTACAAAGGGCATTATAAAGCTATTGTGTTCCCTTTCGTGAGTACTGAAGTTATTTCAAATAAAACAGATAAAGTGATTCCTCATTGCCACTTTAAGTTATGTAACACTTTGTTTTACCTTGACTTCCATCCTTCTAATTCTCTCCAATGAAAGCAAACAATGCATCATTTTGAATCACTCAAATGTACTGTGGCAACTTTTGTTTGAACGGTGACTGCTGCTATAAATGACTTTCCCAGAACTTTGTGGTATCCAAAGAATACCTAACAAGATCTATTTGCTTGCAGTAATATTAACACATTCATCCCTGTGCTACATGCATGAGTGGCCTCTCTTTGCTTCAGGAAATGACTGAAGGTTTAGCAAATTATCCCAATGCAGGTGTCTGGAGACCTGTACCCAGTCCACTGGAACCAGTGGATGCAGAGTTGTTGCTAGAAATTAGACAAGATCAATGTGAGCTTTGATCATCCCAATCCCCTTTACTCTTTCCAGACTTCAGGCACGGTGGTTCTGTGGAACCCTCCCAAGAGCTGTGCTCGAGCCACCTATCCAGTGTTGCCTGAGGTCTCTTAGAGCAGTTGTCACTTCAGCCTATTACTGCTTCTCTAAGCTCACCCAGTTTTGCTCATTTTCCTCTTCCAAATTGTTAGGGGGTTTGGTTTGGTTTTTTTTTCCCCATGTTTGACTGACTTCAGCCTTCTACACCTTTTGAATTAGGACGAAACATACGGGCTAAAATTTTTCTTCCTCCTTGTGGCTATTCCATTGTTCCTTTGCCTTTTTCTCTCTTCTGTACTTGCTGAAACTTCTTTATTGTCTAGAATCTGCACTAGCCTGCCCACCCCATACCTTAATCTGTGCATTCACTGTACTTCTCAGTATCCTCCTTGCTTCCCCGTTTCTTCCAGTGCCTTCTTTCAGGCCAAACCTTATGCAGGAACCAGGGTCCCAGTCGTGGTTTCTCAAAATCCTGTCTTCGTCAAATCCACTTCTTTCCCAGTTCTTTTAACTGATATCCAGTAGCCTTCAAAACCTCCTCTCACCAAGCTATTGCTCCTTGCATAACCTCCATCATTTCAATTAGGGTCGTAAGTTCTCCTTTCCGGTATACAAATAGTAGTGAAGGCTTGTAAATGCCCCAGAGCTTTGTGAATGTATTAACAGCGTAACTGGAGGGCTCTGATTTACAGAGTTATTGGGGCTGCCTATATCTGACAGCAGCACTTTGAACGTAAAGGAATGAAACACAAAATGAGTTAATATAGGGCAGAATTTAGAAAAAGACTGAAGCTGAAAACCATTCCCAGTAAAATGGAAACCAGAAATTAATCTCACATCTAGGTTCAATAAAAATTCTTGTTTTAGAGGCAAACTGTAGACCAGCTGTAAACTCCAAACAGACCCTGTGACAGTATGATGCATTAAGCATCAGCATGACAAGTCTGCTTTTTTCCTTCAGCATAACCAAGTTTGCATGTGTCCTCCTCTCCTTTTGCTCTGGATGTCTTAAGCAGAGGTTTGCTAAATTTAATCTACAGTTGTAGACCAATAAAACCTCAACTGCAAAACCTCCCTATGGAGGAACCTTATCGTCTACGAAAGTAACTTTGAAGTTGTAAGTGTGACAAAATAATTAACCAGTTCTCCCTGTGGGGAGATGACACGGTGACACCTCTGTAAGAAAGTTACATCAGCTACCTAAGTAAATGGTATAAGCACCATTAAGCATATTTCAGCACACTTCAGGTATTTCACTACACCTTGTACTGTGTAAAATGTAGCCATGTAGCAACACCAGCAGTATCACCACCTTGTGATATTGGAATGGACTCACCTGGGCGACCAAAAAGGGTCAGGTGCGAGGGAGAAGCTGACTTCATTCCCTTGTGTTTGTCCCGGAGGCAAACTCTGAGAATTTCTAGAGCTTTACCCTGTGCCCCTCCTTTTAAGGAGCCTTATGGGCAGCAACTTTTAAGAGTGAGACTAGGTGCTAGAAAGTATCTAAAACAACCCAGGATCACTTCTTTAGGAATATAGTCAGAAAATTCTGGGTGCAGTGGGAATGAAGAAAATAATTTTTTGTTATATTGATATACAGATTTTTTGTTTCCTGTGTACAATGAAAGGAAGAAGCTGAGTGGCACAGGAATAGGGTTAAAATCCTCATCTATTAAATCAGAGAGGAGAAACAATTAAATAAGAATCATGGGAAATGGAGTTTGTCTACTAAAGGGCAGGAAATCAGCAAATCTCAGGCTGCCACTCTGAGGTGGAAGGATAAATTGTGCAGAGATACCAAATGCTGGTCCTAAGTTAATCACATCTGCTTCAGAGGAGAGCAGGTGACAGTGAAACAGGAAGCTCACAGCTGGACGATCACTGTAAAAGTGACTAAATGTGAACAGGTACATCTGGGAAGGAGAACAGCAGAATGCCAGACGAGTGAATCAAATTGAAATAGGCAAGTGAGTAACAACCAGGAAATGAAGGAACACTGCTTGCCTATGGGAGGAGATTGATTACTTCCAAGGCAGAAATTCTACTCTGAGCATTCTACTCCATAGCAGCATAAATTAGGAATTCTGCAGCTAAAACAATGCATTCATTGCTCAAGATGCTGTGTTTAGCTGGGGTGATTAGCACACACAAGCTTGTAGGGTTTTTTTTTGTTTCTTTCTTTTTTAAAACAAACAAACAAAAAGAGCAGCAATGTCAGAACACTTCAGTTTCACTGTGAGATATGTCAACTTCAGGCAGATGCATAGCACGGATCTTGTAAACTGAAGTGTCTTGCTTTCACTATGCTTTACCACAGGAAAACAAAGGTGTATTAGTTACCCTGGGGTAAAAGAAAGGAAGAAAGGGAAAAAAAAAAGCTGCCTCAGCCCTAGAGACTAGTAGTCAGTTTAATTTAGTGTAAGATGAGCAGAAAGGCTGTGCCTGGCTAGGAATACAGCTCTGGCCTCACATACCCAGGCAGAGGCAAGCACCTGAAGTGTCACCTTCCCCTTCAGTATTTGTTGTGACATCATCCACACTTGTTAGCTTGCTCCAACAAGCTCATCTGTCTTGAGCAACAAAGGTAAATCCTTCTTTTTATCTTGGTTTTGGGGTCAAAGGCAAAGCCTGGAGAAGGTTATTAACAGAATCAAACATATTCAGAATTCCTAGGAAACCATTCCATTCTATTAAAGAAATTGGTTTGGTTTTGTTCCAAAATTCCAAGAGTTTTTCTTTAGCTTTCAGCAAGCATAAAGCCCCCATCAGCACATCTGTCAAAGCTGTCTAACCCTTCCCTTGCCATCAACACAAACCAATATATCAACTCCCACATCCCACTCCAGATTGCTCTGAGAATGAAGTTATTTATGGAAGATAAAAGTTGTGCCTTGCTCTGGCATTCAGGATCAGTCCTTCCCCAGAAGCTTCTGGAAGTGAATAGCCCCAGAGAGCTGCAGTCAGCAATTTCAAAACCAGGTCATTTAAGTTAGAGGGAAAAATCCAGACTTTATGGTTTAAACTGGTATGTTCTTTCCAATGTAGACCTGAAGGTGTCACAGAAGCCCAGGGACGAGCAAGACTCCTGTCCTACACTGCCACACATTTAGAGACCAGCTGTGCCTTTGCTGTCCCTGGGCAGTGCATCAATGCTGAATCCATCGCCTTTGATTGCACCTGGCTACCGAGTCCTGCAGCCCAGAAGTGCTGCCAGGGAAAAGATGCAGAAATGCTGTGTGCAAGCA